>SZWC01001103.1:129773-161917 GCA_023375785.1 Penium margaritaceum | reverse complement strand
CCATGCCTTAGCCTGAGAAAAGAAAAAGGCAAGAGGTCCAGGGTCAAGACCTGATGGGAGAAATATCCAAAAGGTCCTTGGTCTTAGGATTGCCTTGTCAGAGTGTGCTGACTAGGATAAAGGTACCTCTCCCTACTTTTTAGGTGAAGTGAGATCCTTGTGTACTACCCATGGACACATGGCGATTTTCCATGGATTTGTGGGTTATGTGACCACTAGGAGTGTGCCATGAGAGCATTTTCTAGCTCTCTAGGTCGTGTGTGAGTGGTCAGCCTGATTGGTAGGCTGATTTCCTCCCTTGTGTGAGATTATGGACTCTAGTGTGTGAGCCATAGCCTCCATGGCTAAGTGGTGTGGCTTGTGAGAGAACTAACCTGGCCAAGCTCTAGCACTATATGTACTCCATTATTTTGAGTGATTGAATAACCATTCTTCAGCACAAGTGATGCCCTTCCAATCACACATGCTTGCTGCTCCAAGGCTCCCTCTCTCCTCAAGTTCCAACATGTTCTCCATCTCACACCGTTTTGCTTCCGTGCTGAGACTCATGGAGAATGAGAGCTAGATGTCTGTTGTCATGGGTGTGTTGATGGGCTTGCAGTCCTCCATGTTGTAGCGCTTGAGGACTTCCATGATGTACTTGGTCTGGTTCTGCTCGATGGTGCCCGCTGCTCGATTACGGTGGACGGCTATCCTGACGTAGAACTCGAGCGAATCCATGTCCTTCATCTTGAACCTGTTGCTAAGATCTGTTTCAAGCTTGTTCAACAGCTCGACCGATGACGAATAGATGATCAGGTCATCTTCGTACAGTGCAACCAGTATCAAGCCTTGCTCATCCTCTTACACATGGATACTAGGGTAATTCTGGCCGTGCGTGAAGGTAAGCCCGGCCATGAAGCCGTCCATCTCCTTTTACCACGTCCTTGGGGCCTGTTTCAGCTCGTAGAGTGCTTAGACTTGTTTGCAAACCTTGCCCTATGAAGCTTTCACTCCCTCGGGTACTTCCATCAGAAATTCTTTGTCTAGTTTCCTATAGAGGAAAGCTGTCTTGACATCTATCTCGTGGACCTCCAGATCTTTTGCATCAGCGATGCCTTAAATGAATCTGATGTAGGCAAAGGTGATGACAGGCACAAAGGTCTCCTTGTACTCTGAGTGTGCACGCTGGGAAAAGCCCTTTGTCACAACTCTTGCCTTGTACTTATCGATAGTTTCATCCTGCTTGAACGTTTTCCGGAGTACCCACTTTGACTCCACTATGTATGCGTTTGGGGGCCTCTCCACCACAACTCATATTTCGATCTCTTCAATGGATGCGAGTTCGCTATCCACTACCTCCTTCGACTTGGCCGCATCTAGCATATTCATAGCCTAAGACGGTGATCAAATGATCCTAGCTTTCAGGTAGCGCCTTGAGGAGGATCATGGCCTGCATGTTCGTGTCCATTTCCCACTTCATTTGGATCACTTGTTGTAGCAGTGCTTGAAACTACAACAAGTAGTCTGGAATCAATTTTCCCTCGCTCATCCTCATCGAAATCAGCTTTTGTAGGATGAAGAGGTGATTTTCGAGAGCCGTTGATTGGTCTATACGTACAAGCTTCTCATAAGCCTTTGATGCATGTGTGATACGTTGGAGGTAAACATGCTGTGACTCATGCACTGATCTTACACAAATCGCAAGCGCCATGTCATTTTTGAGACTCCACGCTTCATATTCAAGATCTATTTTTGGAGGTTTATCCTCCTATGCAAAGGAACATCTTCAAATAGCCACGTACCCTCATAACAATCTCAAATTGCCATCTCCTTTGAACATTGAAATCCCACCATTGACCTGCTCAAGAGTAAGCGTCGCGTGTATCATCATACTCATTTACTGCGTCTCTACTTCTCTGCTTTGCTCAGGCCAATGTAGGCTGATGTAGGCTATTCTTGTTGGAACTTGAGGAGAGAGGGAGCCTTGGCGCAGCGAGCATGTGTGATTGGAAACGCATCACTTGTGCTGAAGAATGGTTGTTCAATCACTCAAAATGATGGAGTACATATAGAGCTAGAGCTTGGGCAAGTCAGCCCTCTCACAAGCCACACCGCTTAGCCATGGAGGCTAAGGCTCACACACTAGAGTCCATAATCTCACACAAGGGAGGAAATCAGCCTAGCAATCAGGCTGACCACTCACACACGTCCTAGAGAGCTAGAGAATGCTCTCTTGGCACACTCCTAGTGGTCACATAACCCACAAACCCATGGAGAATCGCCATGTGTCCATGGCTAGTACACAAGGATCTCACCTCACCTAAAAAGTAAGGAGAGGTACCTTTATCCTAGTCAGCACACTCTGACAAGGCAATCCTAAGACCAAGGACCTTTTTGGATATTTCTCCCATCAGGTCTTGACCCTGGACCTCTTGCCTTTTTCTTTTCTCAGGCTAAGGCATGGAGCCATCACCCATGCCCACCCAGACATCGACGGTCCATGACCCCCGAAACTTCGAAAATTCATATCTCCCAATCCGACCGTTGGATAGGCCTCAAACTTGGACCGTAGACATTTTGCCACCTGATCTTTCTAATGGTGAAGTTGGATTGGCGATCGGAGCAGGCATCTGGTACTTTCCCGGAACTTGCTCCTGTGGACCTGAAACTGAGCCAGATGGCTCCTTTCCCAACAGTTTTGTGCTACCGGTTTACAAGGTGTAGATTTGTTGCTTACCCCTTAGGCGTTGATCACTTGGAAACAGAGGAAACTGTACACTATCAAACTCTGGGTCTTGCCTCCAAGGGCAGAGCTTATCCTGGTTAGGGCCGAGGGAGTCGTACCTCCAAGCGCAGACCTTATCCTTGGCCGTTGTTCGCCAAGTGTCAATACTTGCCGTTGGAGCTGATAGAGCAAATGGAGTAAATGGAGCTGATAAAGGTGATGCGTACTGGAAGACAGAGAGGGCGAGAGAGTGCGTTAAAGTGTGCCTCACAACTAGTCAGTGTGGACCCATAACACCTTTGTCAACCAGCCTGATGTGACGGTCTAGAAAAAGGATTCCGACATAATGCTGTTATGTTCTGTGCATGCCCCTGGTCCAATCAGCGGAAGATTTAGACTGGTTATGCACTATGCTTATAGCGCAAGTCCCCCAGCGACATGCAAGAGAGGCTGAGAGAGACAAGGCATGCAAGGCTCATCCTTGTGGAGTAAATCCCCTTGGTCTATCCTTGGTAGTCTACCTAGTGCATACTCCTTAGGACAACTTCCTACAGCCTAGTGGGTGAAGGCACTGTCTTGCAAGCGAGAGGTCCGAGGTCAAACCGCGCCAGGACCAAAATGTTCTTTGTAACTAAAAAGGGCCGAGGAAGCTTCGTAGAAGCCTCTAAGGTCCAAGGTGGATCAAGCGCTACTTGGCGGTCACAGAAGGTGTCATGTCATCAAAGCTGATGACACTGTCTAGGGTGGCCTTGGGAGGAGGCCCCTCCAAGGAGCCAGTGGGCACACTGTCCAAAGACTATATAAGGCCTGTCATTTGCATGTGATCATGTATCATCTCCTACTCTTGAGACTTGGGAGAAAACTAATCCCTTGTTGACCACCAAGAAAGAGGGAAAAGAACAAGTACAAGTGCACACTTTGGTGTGTAGCATTGCCAGTTGGATGAGAGTTGGAACACTCTCTGGCTATGATTGGGATAAGCTAAGTAAACCTTTTAGAGTAGAAACACCACTGTGTAGGTGATGTCTACCTTGGTTGAAATACCAAGGGCGGTCGGCGGTTTGCCTGTCAGCGTTGTTTACTCTAGACCATGGTCAAGTTCAGAGTGACAAAGGGTTATAAGCCCACACTAATCGGTAAACTTGGTTCTTTGTACCACCGCACAGTTCACGTGACAGGTGCCTCCGCAGCCGACAGGACACAACTGCACTATTTGCTTCATCGTCGGTCCTCTTGGACCAAGGTACGCATCGTGAGAGACCGGACGCGGGTTGGATCCGTGGTCCACTTTTGCTCTCTACAGACAAGGAACGAGGATAAGCTCTGCCATTATTGGTATGACCCTCGAGTCCTAAGCGGGTTACGCTCTGCCCTTGTGGGTACGACCCCGTGTTTATGGCATTATTTCCTCCACAATAGCTAGGAGACCATCGGCTGGAGGGATATGCAACACACTTCACCTCGAAAATATGTAGCAGTCATCAGCCTCATCAGCCTCATCAGCCTACATCGGCCTCAACAAAGCAGAACTGAAAAGACTAAATGAGCATCCTTGATCATATCGCAATGGTGCCGGGTTGTCAAGAGATCATTCTAGTCACCTCAAGGCCTGCCGAATCGATTGTGGCCAATGCCATCGTACGCTTCGATATCAAAGCCTTTGGTACGTGGAAATGGCAGTTTGAGATGGTGATGCGCGTGCGCGGGTACCTCAATATGTTCAAAGGGACGGAGGTTGCACCAAAGGACGAGGCAAGGACGGAATACATAGTGTGACAAGAGCGGAATGACATCGCTCTCGCACTCCTCGTCACGTCCATAAGCTCCTCCCTAATCTCCCACGTCGAGGGATGTACGACGACAACAGAGGCTTACACCAAGCTGACGAATGTGTACCAGTCAACTTCCCTTGCCAATCGATTCTTCATCCTATAGTACCTCATCAGGCTACGGGTGGACGAGGGGGGTTCCGTCTCGGATTTCCTCCACCAATTGGAAGGAGTGCTTCAAGAAGCCCGCGCCATGTCTTGGCACCTCGACCAACAGATGCAGGCCATGATTCATCTCATGGCCTTGCTGCCAAGCTAGAGCCCCATGATCACCGACTTGGGTTATTGGGAGGAGTCGGAGTTCACGTATCCTCGTGTCTCCGAGTTTATCTGAAAGGAGGTCCTGCAGTGCAACAGCGACTTCATGAACAACGCTGCGTATACGGGTGGCTCAGGACGCACCTCCTCTCATCATAATTGTAGAGGCAGTTGCGGCGGGAAGAGCGGCAAGAAGAAGGGCAAGTGCCATAACAGTGGCAAGGCGGGGCATTGGGGCGGGGAGTATCGTGTACCAAAGAAAGAAGGAGGTGGTGGTGGGAGTAGCAATGTGAGTAAGAAGGTGGACTCGACGTCCACGAGCATGATGGCCAAGAGCAAGGTCACTCCCAAGGGCTCTCCGCTGCTGCGGCCGGGAGCCTTCGGGCTTGACAGTGGCACAGACTACGACACCTCTCGCGAGGCATATGGTATCTTGTCCCTCACACCGTCCACGGCCAAGTTCCGGTACGCCAACAGCGGCATCGAGTATGCGGCTGGTGAGGGAGAGAAGGTCGTGTACACGCGGCTCAACGGAGCCGACAAGGAGTTCCGACTACAGAATGTCGTCTACGTGCCAACTTTTGCAACAAACCTCTTTTTTGTTTCGCGGATAAGGGATCACGCGATGACGGTAGTGTTCACACAGAACGAAGCCATCATCCTCAAGAACGAGGACGTGACGATTGCCTACGCTGCGTCAGACCTTGTCGCCAAGGTGCCATGAACAAATGGGCTCTACATTCTACAGACGAAGAGCGCAAAACGACATGCTGGGGTGGTAGAGGCAGTAGCGGAAGCTGCGCCATCGCCGAACGCCTAGACACCATCCATGCCGCCTGCTGTGGCAACTAAAGACGCGGAGCAGCAACTGCGAAGCTGTGGCATAGACGCCTTGGGTACATGGTCGACAGCACCTTGGAGGTCATGTAGGAGCAGAAGTTTGTATGCAAATTAGAGGGGTGTGAGTAAAAGGATGGATGCAATGCTGGTTGTGAGGCTTGCCTGTAAGGCAAGACAAAGCATAAATGCTTCTCTAAAAACGATCGCAGAGCAGAGGGCATATTCAACCTCGTCCACAGCGACGTGTGTGGCCCCATGCGTACCACGTCCAATGGCGGCTCCAAGTACCTCCTCACCTTCATCGATGATTACTCTTGGAAGGTGTGGGTGTACTTCCTCAAAATGAAAGGAGAGATGCTGGAGCGCCTTCAAGAGTTTGTCACCATGGTAGAGCGACAAATTGGGCGAAAGCTCAAGGCCCAGCAGAGCGACAATGGCGGAGAGTATGAGGGGTGGAAGCCGTGGCTTCAGGTACACGGTATTGTCCACCAACCTACTACTCCCACACAACACACAACAACACTGTGGCCGAGCCCATGAACCAGACCATTCCTGCCATGACGCGAACCATGCTTTTTGACTCAAATGTCCCTGCTTGCTTCCTGGCGGAAGCAGCGCGCACTGCATGCTACCTCATCAACCTCATGTCTACTACAGCATTGTGTAGCAAGGAGACAGAAAAAGAGCAAAGTGCAGAACGCATGACGCCGCAAGAGGCGTGGTCGGGAAAGAAGCTGGATGTTTCTCACCTAAAGGCATTCGGTTGCACGGCTTGGGCCAAACTCCACGACGGGCAAGGAGCGTGGATAGATGCACGTGCGCGCAAGTACGTGATGATCGGCTACGAGGTTGTGCACAAGGCGTACAAGCAGTGGGACCAGGCAGCAGGGAGAGTCATCACCTCCAGAGATGTGATCTTCCAGGAAGAGTCACATGGCAAGGGAGAACTGTTGGACCCAGAGAACTCTCTAAAACAGGGAGAGTAGATCGTACTACTAAACGCGGGTGACACACCCTCGCCTAACTAGCGTGGGATGCCAGTGGCCGTAGACAGCGAGGCTGCCAATTCATGGAGAGCGTCCGCTTAGGCTGAGGCAAAGTTGACATCCAAATCCGCGTCAGAGACATCCGAGGCCTCCTCGAAGGCTAGTGGCTCTTCCCTTCCAGCGACCCCTCCTGGGAAAGCACAGTAATAGCACGAGCAGCCAGCAACAGCACGAGCAGCCAGCACCAGCACCACTACGTTGCAGTGAGCACCAAGCAAAGCATGCAAAGCAGTACGACGGAAGGAAGGCCAAGTGGACTAGCCTGAGCTGGTCGTTCCTTGTGTAGGGAGAGCCGGCTACCATTGCCGAGGCTCTCTCGCGGCCGGACGCCGCTAAGTGGAATGAGGCGATGAAGAGCGAGCAGGCCTCCATCGAGGAGAACAGAACGTGGGAGCTGGTGGATAGACCACCAAACGCACACGTGGTGGGCGTGAAGTGGGTCTTATGCGTCAAACACAAGTAAGACAACAACATCAACAAGTACAAGGTAAGGATCATCGCGAAGGGGTTTTTGCAGAGAGCAGGGTCTAAGTACGACAAAACCTACTCTCCTGTCGCGTCTTTCCCCTCCATCCGCACCTTGCTAGTTGGGGCTATAGTACGTAACATGGAAATCCACCAGATGGACGTCAAGACGGCCTTCCTCTACAAGAAGCTTGACAAGGAGATACTAATGGAGGTGCCCAAGGGTGTCAAGGCAAAACCTAGGCAGATGTGTCACCTCATCAAGACGCTCTACGGGCTGAAACATGCCCCAAGGATCTGGTACAAGGAGATGGACACCTTCATGGCTGGCATTGGCTTCTTGCATTACCACAACGACCCCAGTGTGTATGTGCGTGTGGATGACCAGGGACTGTTGCTAGTAGCGCTGTACGTGGATGACCTGATTCTGGCCTATACCTCCATGAAGGCCCTCGAGGCCCTCAAGGCGAAGCTGCATGGGCCGTTTCAGATGAAGGACATGGCTGAGCTCGTGTACTACTTGGGCATCGCCATACATCACAACCGAGCTGCACGCACCATCGACCTCAACCAGACAAAGTACATTTCAGAGGTACTTCGGCGCTATGGCATGGAAGATGCCAAATCTCTCTGCACTCCTCTCCCCACGAAGTGCAATCTCACCTCCGCCCACTCTCCGAGCACGAAAGCCGAGCGCCGCAAAATTGAGGATGTGCCGTAATAGTCTACGGTGGGTAGCATCATGTATGCCATGTTTGGTACGCGGCCAGACATCTCCTTTGCTGTGGAACTAGTCAATCGGTTCGTGGCCAATCTCGGGCCACTCCACTGGCAGGCCGTGAAGCGCATTTTGTGCTATCTCAACAAGACACGGCTCATGGGGCTGTAGTACGGTGGCCTTCAAGGAACAGACCCTTTGCACCTCAAGTACTTCACCGACGTAGATTTTGGAGGCAACGTGGATGTTAGGAAGCCCACTTTGGGCTTTGTGTGCCTTGTGAACGGCGGCGCTGTGTGTGTCATGGACCAGCCGCAAGCAGGATTGTGTCTCCATTTCAACCGCAAATGCCGAGTCAGTGGCGCTGTTTGAAGTGTACAAGGAGACATAGTGGCTACTCAGCATGCTTGCTCAGATACACGCACAAGAGAAAGAGGCCATGGTCGTCCATGTCGACAACGAAAGCGCGATGGACATCGCGTTCAAGGACACCCTCTCCAGGCGGACCAAGCACATCAACATCCGATATCATTGCACACGCGACTTCGTCGCCAAGGGAGTGGTAGATCTATAGTACATCGCGACCAAGCAGATGCTTGCGGACTTCTTAAAAAAGCCGCTGGACAGTGACCTACACATGGCAGGGGCACGGGAAATCGTGATGGTGAGCGCACCAGACAAGGGCTGAACGGGCGACCTATTTCACAGGTGGCCGACATCACTTGGATCATGACCGTAACAGGAATCTAGCTGCAAATAGACGCAAGTACAAGGGACAGTTTATTATGTTCTGTGTATGTCCTTGGTCCAATCAACGATAGATTTAGACTTGGTATGCACTGCGCTTGTAGCGCAAGTCTCCCAGCGACATGCAAGAGAGGCTGAGAGAGACAAGGCATGCACTGTTCATCCTTGTGGAATAAGTCTCCTTGGTCTACTCTTGGTCATCTACCTGGTGCATTCTCCTTAGGACAACTTCCCATAGCCTAGTGGTTGAAGGCAGCGTCTCGCAAGCGAGGTCTGGGATCAAATCACGCCAGGACCAAAACTTTCTTTGTGACTAAAAAGTGCCAAGGAAGCTTCCTAGAAGCCTCTAAGGTCCAACGTGGATCAAGCGCCACTTGGCGGTCATAGAAGGTACCATGTCATCAAAGCTCATGACACTATCTAGAGTGGCCTTGGGAGGAGGCCTCCTAAGGAGCCACTGGAAGCACTGTCCAGAGACCATATATGTGTTGGGAAAGGACCTATCTGGCTCAGTTTGAGGTCCATAGGAGCAAGTTCCAGGAAAGTACCGGATGCCTGCTCCAGTTGTCCATCCAACATCACCATTAAAAAGATTAAGTGGCAAAATATCTACCGTCCAAATTTTAGGCCAATCCAACGGTCGGATGGGGAGATATGAATTTTCGAAGTTTCAGGGGTCATGGACCGTCGATGTCTGGGTGGGCATGGGTGATGGCTACATGCCTTAGTCTGAGAAAAGAAAAAGGCAAGAGGTCCAGGGTCAAGACCTGATGGGAGAATTATCCAAAAAGGTCCTTAGTCTTAGGATTGCCTTGTGAGAGTGTGCTGACTAGGATAAAGTTACCTCTCCGTACTTTTTAGGTGAGGTGAGATCCTTGTGTGCTAGCCATGGACACATGGCGATTCTCCATGGGTTTGTGGGTTATGTGACTTCTAAGAGTATGCCGTGAGAGCATTCTCTAGCTCTCTAGGTTGTGTGTGAGTGGTCAGCCTGATTGCTAGGCTGATTGCCTCCCTTGTATGAGATTATGGACTCTAGTGTGTGAGCCTTAACCTCCATGGCTAATTAGTGTGGCTTGTGAGAGGGCTGACTTGCCCAAGCTCTAGCTCAATATGTACTCCATCATTTTGAGTGATTGAATAACCATTCTTCAGCACAAGTGATGCCCTTCTAATCACACATGCTCACTGGTCCAAGGCTCCCTCTCTCCTCAAGTTCCAACATTTGGTATCAGAGCCAAGTTGTGCCATTTTCAACCAGCACAGGCTGTCATTTTGAGAGTGACGGGTTTGGGTTAAACCTTCACCAGATTTGACAATCAACTACTGGATCTTCAAGTATAAGAGACAAGCTTTCCAACGAGTCCAAGATTACAAAGATCCAACAATCAGATTAAGAGTTATGCTCAAAACGAGTCCGGCCAAGGCTACACTCTTCTCTATGAGTAAGACTGTCGCCTTGTGATGACCATAACTCTCTTGTTTCTTTATCAAATTTTAAAATTTGCACATGCAAATTGTAGTATTTCTCCTAAGCTTTGCACTGGAGCAAAAATATTTGCATTCCATTGATTTGTTTGGGAGAAACGCTGTTTACAAGCTGGCTGATCTGAGTTGGAGTAGGAGCAGAAGCATACCCTGTTTTCAAGAGGGAATATCTTTTGAAATCCCCTATTGATGACCCTCTTTTATGGGTCTATCTGAAAGGTTTTGAGCTGAATATTCCAGTGGTGGACTCAGTTTTTCCAAATTCTAAGTCTGTTGGCATCTACAGTCCATTTTCGATCAGACAGATTTCTGGCAGAAGCAGCAGCAGAAGCAGGGGTAGCGCCGCCATCCAAGGGCGGCGCTGAGCATCACCAAGGCTCAAAAGGGCAGCAGCTGGCATTGTGACAGCAGCCCAGTCTTTGGAGAGGCTAGAGGGACGCGTCAACTTCACGTTTTGGAAGATCCGTACCCGCCTCCTTTTGTGGGAGAGGGGCTTGTGGGAGGTGGTGAGCGGCGACGAGCCGGCTCCAGTTCCACAGGCAAAAGGCATGACCACACCGCAGGTGGTGGCAGGGTGCAACTGATGTGGGTTCTTCTGTAGCTATACCTACGGCATATGAGGAGTGGAAGAAGAAGGACAGGCAGGCCTACAGGTTGCTTGTCAATACCATCTCCAACCTGCATCTTGAGTACGTGAGTGACAAGGCTATTGCAAAGGAGGGGTGGGACACGTTGTGCAAGAAGTATGAGAGTAAGGATCCTCCATTCCTCATGCTTTTGGAGGAAATGATGATGGCACTGAAAATGCAGGATGGCGAAGGGATGGAGGGGTATCTAGACAGGGCAAAGGAGCTTGCGAAGCAGCTGAGAGCGGCCGGCAATCCTGTAGAAGAGACGCGCTTCATCCTCCTCTTGCTGAGGGGACTCCCAACCAGCTACGACACGATGCGAGGGACGCTGGAGTGCCAGCCAACTCTCGACCTCGACTTCATCTGCACACACCTGGTGCAGGTGGAATTGCGTCGCAATGCAGCAAAGCGCAATGGCGGCAGCAATAGTGAAGCAGCTTTTGTGGCTACGAGTTCACGCAACCAGCAGCAACAGTAGCAGTCTGGGCAGCAGAGAGGCAGAAAGAAAGGCAAATGCCACTACTGCCAAAAAGAGGGACAGTACAAAAAGGAGTGTTTCAAGCTTAAGAGGGACCAGAAGGAGCAGCAGCAGTAGCAGTCATTGCAGCAGCAATAGCAAAAGCAGCAGTAGCAACAGCAGCAGTCACAGCAGGGTCAACAGCAGCAGCAATAAAACCAGGCTGGTGTGCACCACTTTGGCAACATGAATGTGGCCAAGGAGGTGCACGACGGTCTTTTCATGGCGAAGTCTGACATGTCGCAAGTGGAGAAGGTGGATCTCGCATCGTACAAGGACTCAGGATGTACCAAGAGCCTCATACATCACAAGGAGTGGTTTACGAAGCTGTTGTCCATCCCTCCCCGTCCTATAGCTATTGGTGATGATCGGGTGGTGTATGCTAAGGGGATTGGGATTGTGGAGATGTGGTTGGAGACCCCACGTAGCATTGAAGTGGGAGTGTTCCATGGCGTGTTGTATGTACCTGATGCTGCATTCAACCTCCTCTCAGTCTCCACTCTTACAAATACAGGACTACGCGTCGTCTTCGATGTTGACTATGGCTACATCCTCAACAAGGAAACAGGAGAGGAGTTGGCGAGGTCGGTGAAGGAGGGCAACATGTACCGCCTCCTGGGGGCAACCACGATCCCGCATGAGCAGAGTCTTCCAACAGTGGTGTAGGCGATAGATGGCGAGATCTGGCATGCGCGCTATGGCCACATCGGCATGCGTGCCTTGCAGCAGCTTCAAGCAAAGCAGATGGTTCGTGACCTGCCTACCATCTGTAACATTGAGCAACAGTTATGTATCGGTTGTTGGGAAGGGAAGCAACATAGCGAGGCGTTCTCTAGAGCAGGGGAGCGTGCGAAGGAGGTGTTGGACCTAGTCCGCACAAACTTGTGCGGACCGATGCAGACCCAGAGCTTTGGAGGCTTTAGGTATTTCCGGACCTTCATTGATGATTTCAGCCGTTACACTGCAGTGTACTTCCTTCCTTCCAAGGACCAGTGCTTTGACAGGTTCAAGGAGTTCAAGGCCATTGTAGATAACCAGACTAGCAAGAAAATCAAGGCGCTGCGCAGCGACCGCGGTGGAGAGTACCTGAGCAAGGAGTTCCAGGACCACCTCGCAGTAGCTGGCATCAAGGCGCAGCGTACTACGCCGTACTCACGGCAGTAGAATGGTGTAGCAGAACGCGCCAATCGTACCATTGTGGAGTCGGTGCGCTCCATGCTGCATGCAGCTCGGCTGACCTATGATTTCTGGGCTGAAGCCGTGAGCACTGCGGTCTACATCAAGAACCGCAGTCCAACTAAAGCGCTAGAGCAGATGACGCCGTATGAGGCGTGGTTCGGCAAGAAACCGAGCGTGGGTCATCTTCGATCATTTGGCAGCCTGGCACACAAGTACATGCCAAAGGAAAAGCGGCAGAAATGGGATGCAAAGAGTGCGCAGATGCTGATGATTGGCTACAACGTGGCAAGCAAGGCCTATCGCCTCTACGAGAGAGATACAGGCCACGTCATCATCTCCAGAGATGTCGTCTTCAACAAGAGCAACGTCATCGGCACCAACATTGTCTGTGATGAGGCAGCAGAACCAGTAGCTGACGAGACAGTCGGAGCAGAAATCCTTCCTGACCCATTCTCTCCCGATCCTTCGTCTACTGTGACTGTGGCAGAATCACTCTACTCTCCCATGTCTGATGTTGGAGATACAACAGCCTCATCGGCAGAAGCAGAGGAGGGAGATGTAGCACCACTAGCAGCAACAGTTGTGCCAGGAGCACCGTGCTAGCCGCCCGCTAACGCTCCAGCAGCAGGTCATAGGCACCCATTTAAAGTGCGTTACAAGCCTGGTGAGCACGGCCATTTTTGGATGCTGCAGAAACCAAAACATATGAACGTCGCAGTTGCAGCAGATTCAGATAAGCCAACGTCATATAAGGAGGCCATGGCTACACCGGATGCAGCAGATTGGGCGCAAGCTGTGCAGCAGGAGATACAGTCGCAGTTGGAGAACGGCACGTGGGAGCTGACTGAGCGTCCACCTGGACGTAAGGTGATCAAGTGCAAGTGGGTATTCAATAAAAAGCGGGGAGGAGATGGTAACCTGGATAAGTACAAGGCAACGCCGGTCGCCAAGGGCTACTCACTAGGAGGGCATCAACTTCACAGAAACTTGTGCCCCTGTTGCAAAGTTTGCCTGTGTGTGCACACTCCTCTCTTATGTAGCAGTTGAGGACTTCGAGGTTCACCACATGGATGTCAAGACGGTATTCTTGAATGGTGACTTGGAGAAGGAGATCTGCATAGAGCGGCCAGAGGGGTTCGTCATGAATGGCCAGGAGCACCTGGTCTGCAAGCTGCAGAAATCGCTATACGGCCTCAAGCAAGCGTCGCGTGCATGGAACCGGAAGTTGGATGCGGCGTTCTAGTGCATGGGATTTGAGCGCAACGAGTGTGACTACAGCGTGTATAGCTCGCAGCATGAGCATGAGATCCTCATCATCATTGTCTATGTGGATGACATGCTCCTCCTTTCCAACAGCATGTTTGCACTACAGGAGTTCAAGGAGGCCATGCAGGAGGACTTCCAAATGTCTGATCTCGGAGAGCCGTCATACTTCCTCGGCATCCACATCACGCATGACCGCAAGTCACGCTCTCTCTCGCTACAGCAAAGTCACTACATCAAGGATGTTTTGCTGTGGCTTGACATGGCAGAGGCGAAACCCATCGGCACGCCGCTAGAGATGCGGCAGTACCTCGTGAGTTTTGGTGGAGAAGCTGATGCAGCTGAGGGGCAGAAGTACCAGAGCGTCGTCGGCAGTCTCATGTACCTGATGGTGGCAACCAGGCCGGACCTTGCACCGGCTGTGAGCGTTGTGAGCCAGCACATGGCTAATCCCGGACAGGAGTACCAGAAGGCAGTGAAGCAGATCTTCCGCTACCTTGCTAGAACCATCAACGTCGGCATCACCTACAAGGGCAACGATAACAGCATCATCGGCTACACAGATGCAGATTGGGGTTCAAATCCTGAGACCCGCAAGTCCATCTCTGGACATGTGTTTCTCATGAATGAAGGAGCCATTAGCTGGTGCAGCAAGCGACAGGTGGTCTTGGCCTCCTAGAGCACAGAAGCTGAATACGTCTGTCTCAGCTTTGGAGCCAAGGAAGCAGTTTGGCTTCAGCGTCTCATGGCAGAGATGAGTGGGAGTGCAGCAGTTCCAGTTCCTGTGCGCGTCCACAACCAGAACGCAATCGGACTCGCCAAGAATCCTGAGCACCATGCACGCACCAAGCACATTGACATCGCATATCATTTCATCACACACATTGTGCACGAGGATGCCATCAAGCTGGAGTTTACTCCAACCAGCAAGCAAGTCGCTGATTTTTGTACCAAGCTAGTGACCCGTGAGAAGCAGCAGTTCTGCATGAAGGCATGTGGACTCAGCTCACTCTGACTACGGCAAAGTGGGAGATTATTTGGAAAGGAGCCATCCGGCTTGGTTTGAGGTCCACAGGAGCAACTTCCAAGAAAGTACAAGATGTGTGCTCCGATTGTCAATCCCACTTCACCATTGGAAAGATCACGTGGCAAAATGTCTACCGTCGAAATTTCAGGCCGATCCAACGGTCGGATGGGGAGATATGAATTTCTGAAATTTCGGGGGTCATGGACCGTCGATGTCTGGGTGGGCATGGGTGATGGCTCCATGCCTTAGCCTGAGAAAAGAAAAACGCAAGAGGTCCAGGGTCAAGACCTGATGGGAGAAATATCGAAAAAGGTCCTTGGTCTTAGGACTGTCTTGTCAGAGTGTGCTGACTAGGATAAAGGTACCTCTCCTTACTTTCTAGGTGAGGTGAGATCCTTGTGTGCTAGGCATGGACACATGGCGATTCTCCATGGGTTTGTGGGTTATGTGATCACTAGGAGTGTGCCATGAGAGCATTGTCTAGCTCTCTAGGTAGTGTGTGAGAGATGCCTGATTGCTAGGCTGATTTCCTCCCTTGTGTGAGATTATGGACTCTAGTGTGTGAGCCTTAGCCTCCATGACTAAGTGGTGTGACTTGTGAGAGGGCTGACTTGCCCAAGCTCTAGCTCTATATGTAATCCATCATTTTGAGTGATTGAACAACCATTCTTCAGCACAAGTGATGCCCTTCCAATCTCACATACTCGCTGCTCCAAGGCTCCCTCTCTCCTCAAGGTCCAACAATAAGGCCTGTCATTTGACTGTGATCATATATCATCTCTTACTCTTGAGACTTGGGAGAAAACTAATCCCTTGTTGGCCACCAAGAAAGAGGGTAAAGAACAAGTGCAAGTGCACACTTTGATCTGTAGCATTGCTAGTTGGGAGAGAGTTTGGAATACTCTCCGGCCACGATTGGGACAAGTTAAGTGAACCTTTTGGTGTTGAAACACTACTCTGTCGATGATCTCTACCTTGGTTGAAATACCAAGGACGGTCGGCAGTTTGCCTGTGAGCGCCGTTTACTCTAGGCTGTGGCCAAGTGCGGAGTGACAAATGGTTTCTGCTAACTGCTCTTGGTATTGCAACCAAGAGATGATATCACCCTTAGAGCCAAGGTTCCACACTGGGTAGTTCATAGGAATCACTTCCTTGTTTTGGTCGCCGCTCAGAATCAGACCTTGACCTGATTGACACCAACGTGTGGGGACACTTTCGGACGGCGTCAAATGGTGGTAGCAAGTACTTTCTGACCTTCATAGATAACTACAGTTGCAAGGTGTGGATCTTCTTCCTCAAAGCAAAGGGAGAGGTCAGAGAAAAGTTGTAGGAGTTTATCACCATGGTAGAGCAACAGACCGAAGAGAAAGTCAAAGCGATGCGAAGCGACAACGGCGCAGAGTACGAGGCATGCATGGGTCGGTTGCGTCAACATGGGATCACCAACCAGCCCACAGTGCCTTAGACGCCGTAGAGTAATGGTGTTGCCAAACGGATCAATGAGACCATCCTTAGCATGGTACTTAGCATGCTCTTCGATGCAAAACTTCTACCATGTATCTGGGCAGAAGCGGCAAGAACGGCATGCTATCTTGTCAACGTGACTCCTGTAGTCTCTGTTGAAAGGCACGAAAAGAAGAAGGGAAGAAGCCGGACACATCACACTTGAAAATATTTGGCTACACTACATGGACAAAGATCCAAGTCGGGGAGGATGCTGGCAAGCTGGATGCGAGAGCCTAAAAGTGCATTTTGGTGGGCTATGAGACGGCACAAAAGACCTACCGCCTGTGGGACTGGTAGGAAGAAGACTCATCACCAGCCAAAAAGAAACCTTTCATGAAAGGGAACAAGGGAAGGAAGACTAGCAAATGATGCCACTATAGCAAGCCGTGAAGAACGATGGTAAGGCAGGGAGAGCGGCTGCGTAGGCTGACGTAACGACGCGCTCTGACACACAGTCAGAGACGTCCGAGGCCTTTGAAAACAGCTGAGAGGCTAATGGCTCTTCAAAAGAAGAAAACATAACTTTAGGAAAGCTAGCAGCTATGGAGCAACATCATTATGAAGATCCACGAGTAATGCAATGTCCAAGCACACGACAAAGAAAACAAACTCCAAAGTATGATGCTAACATCAGAAGTT
The DNA here is from genome assembly GCA_023375785.1 of Penium margaritaceum. Lineage (NCBI taxonomy): Eukaryota > Viridiplantae > Streptophyta > Zygnematophyceae > Desmidiales > Peniaceae > Penium > Penium margaritaceum. The sequence goes on along the minus strand of SZWC01001103.1, from coordinate 145,059 downwards.
GGACTTGACTGAGCTGGTCCTCTTTGGCTCATGGAGAGCCGCTCATTCTGGCTGAGGCGTTAATCGGGCCTTGCTAGCGCAAGGCCCGATTTTGCCAAGTGGAAGGAGGCGGTGGACAGCGAGCTCGTATCCATCAAAGAAAATGGCACATGGGTGCTGGTGGAGAGACCCGCAAATGCTAACCTGGTGGATTCAGAGTGGGTGATAAGATTGGAGCAACAGCAAGATGATAGCATCGACAAGTAGAAGGTAAGGGTCATGGTAAAAGGATTCTCTCAACGCGTAGGATCTAAATACGATGAGAAATTCATAGTGGTTATCACGTTTGCATTAATCAAGTCCCTACTTACGATCAGTGCCGCCAAAGACCTTGTGATCTCTTGGAACTTGAGGAGAGAGGGAGACTTGGAGCAGCGAGCATGTGTAATTGGAAGGGCATCACTTGTGCTGAAGAATGGTTGTTCAATCACTCAAAATGATGGAGTACATATAGAGCTAGAGCTTGGGCAAGTCAGCCCTCTCACAAGCCACACGACTTAGCCATGGAGGCTAAGGCTCACACACTAGAGTCCATAATCTTACACAAGGGAGGAAATCAGCCTAGCAATCAGGCTGACCACTCACACACGACCTAGAGAGCTAGAGAATGCTCTCATGGCACACTCCTGGAGAATTGCCATGTGTCCATGGCTAGCACACAAGGATCTCACCTCACCTAAAAAGTAAGGAGAGGTACCTTTATCCTAGTCAGCACACTCTGACAAGGCAATCCTAAGACCAATGACCTTTTTGGATATTTCTCCCATCAGGTCTTGATCCTGGACCTCTTGCCTTTTTCTTTTCTCAGGCTAAGGCATGGAGCCATCACCCATGCCCACCCAGAGATCGACGGTCCATGACCCCCGAAACTTCGAAAATTCATATCTCCCAGTACGACCGTTGGATCGGCCTCAAACTTGGATCGTAGACATTTTGCTACCTGATCTTTCCAATGAAGAAGTCGGATTGGCGATCAGAGCAGGCATCTGGTACTTTCCTGGAACTTGCTCCTGTGGACCTGAAACTCAGCCAGATGGCTCCTTTCCCAACAATCTCCCACTTTGCCGCAGTCAGAGTGGGCTGAGTCCACATGCCTTCATGCAGAACTGCTGCTTCTAACGGATCACTGGCTTGGTGCAGAAATCAGCGACCTGCTTGCTGGTTAGAGTAAACTCCAGCTTGATAGCACCCTCATGCACCATGTGCCTGATGAAATGATATGCGATATCTATGTGCTTGGTGCGTGCATGGTCCTCAGGATTCTTGGCGAGTGCGATTACGCTCTGGTTGTCGACGCGCACAGGAACTGGAACTGCTGCACTCCCACTCATCTCTGCCATGAGACGTTGGAGCCAAACTGCTTCCTTATCTCCAAAGCAAAGAGATACGTACTCAACTTCTGTACTCGAGATGGCCACGACCACCTGCCGCTTGCTGCACCAACTGATGGCCCCACCATTCATGAGGAACACATGTCCAGAGATGGACTTGCGGTCCTCAGGGTTTGAAGGCCAATCTGCGTGTGTGTAGCCGATTTGGCTGTTGTCATTGCCGTTGAAGGTGATGCCGATGTTGATGGTTCCTGCAAGGTAGCGGAAGATCCGCTTCCGGGATTAGCCATGTGCTGGCTCACAGCACTCACAGCCTCTGCGAGATCCGGCCTGGTTGCCACCATTAGGTACATGAGACTGCCGACGGCGCTCTGGTAATTCTGCCGCTCAGCTGCATTTGCTTCTCCATTGAAGCTCACGAGGTACTGTTGCGTTTCCAGCGACGTGCCGATGGGTTTTGCCTCTGCCATGCCGAACCGCTGCAAAACATCCTTGATGTAGCAGCTCTGCTGCAGCGAGAGAGAGCATGACTTGCGGTCACGCGTGATCTGGATACCGAGGAAGTATGATGCTTCCCTGAGATCAGACATCTGTAATCGCTCCTGCATGGCTTCCTTGAACTCCTCCAGTGCAGACATGCTCTTGGAAAGGAGGAGCATGTCATCCACATAGACAATGATGATGAGGATCTCATGCTCATGCTGCCAGTGATACACGCTGTAGTCACACTCGCTGCGCTCAAAGCCCATGCACTGCAACGCCGCATCCAACTTCTGGTTCCAAGCACGCAACGCTTGCTTGAGGCCGTACAACGACTTCTGCAGCTTGCACACCAGGTGCTCCTGGCCATCCATGACAAACCCCTCCGGCTACTCCATGGAGATCTCTTCCTCCAAGTCACCATTCAACAATGCCGTCTTGACATCCATGTGGTGAACCTCGAAGTCCTCAGTTGCTGCATAAGAGAGGAGCGTGCGCACAGAGGCAAACTTTGCAACAGGGGCAAAAGTTTCTGTGTAGTCAATGGCCTCCTGCTGCGAGTAGCCCTTGGCGACCAGCCTCGCCTTGTAGTTTTCCAGGTTACCATCTGCTCCCCGCTTCTTCTTAAAGACCCACTTGCACTTCCTCACCTTACGTCCTGGTGGACGTTCAGTCAGCTCCCACGTGCCGTTCTCTAGCTGCGACTGTATCTCCTGCTGCACGGCTTGCGCCCAATCTGCTGCATCCGGTGCAGCCATGGCCTCCTTGTATGACATTGGCTCAGCTGAATCTGCTACAACTGCGATGTTCATCTGTTCTGATTTCTGCAGCATCCAGAAATGGCCGCGCTCACCAGGCTTGTAACGCACCCTAAGAGGGTACTTGCGACCTGGTGTTGGAGCGTTAGCGGGCGGCTGGCGCGGTGCTGCTGGCACAATTGTAGCTGCTGGTGGTGCTACATCTCCCTCCTCTGCTTCTGTCGATGAGGCTGCTGTATCTGTAACATCAGACATGGGAGAGTAGAGTGATTCTCCCACTGTCACAGTGGAGGAAGGATCGGGAGAAACTGGGTCAGGAAGAATTTTTGCTCCAACCGTCTCGTCAGCTGCTGGTTCTGCTGCCTCTTCACACACGATGTTGGTGCCGATGACGTTGCTCTCATTGAAGACGACATCCCTGGAGATGATGACGTGGCCTGTATCCCTCTCGTAGAGGCGATACGCCTTGCTCGTTACGTCATAGCCAATCATCAGCATCTGCGCACTCTTCGCGTCCCACTTTTGCCGCTTCTCTTTTGGCACGTGCATGTGCGCCAAGCTGCCAAACGCGCGAAGATGACCCACGCTGGGCTTCTTGCCGAACTACGCCTCGTACGGCGTCATCTGCTCCAGGGCCTTGGTTCTTGATGTAGACCGCAGTGCTCACGGCTTCAGCCCAGAAGTCATAGGTCAGCCGGGCCGCGTGCAGCATGGAGCGCGCCGACTCCACAATGGTACGATTGGCGCGTTCTGCTACACCGTTCTGTTGCGGCGAGTATGGCGCGGTAGTCTTGGAATTCCTTGCTCAGGTACTCTCCACCGCGGTCGCTACGCAACGCCTTGATCTTCTTGCCAGATTGGTTCTCCGCCATGGCCTTGAACTCCTTGAACCTGTCAAAGCACTGGTCCTTGGAGGAAAGGAAGTACACAGCAGTGTAACGGCTGAAATCATCAATGAAGGTGAGAAAATACCTAGAGCCTCCAAAGCTCTGGGTGTGCATCGGTCCGCACAAGTCTGTGTGGACCAGCTCCAACACCTCTTTTGCACGCTCCCCTGCTCCAGAGAACGCCTCGCGGTGTTACTTCCCCTCCAAACATCCGATGCATAACTGCTGCTCAAAACTAGAGATGGTAGGCAGGTCACGCACCATCTGCTTTGCTTGAAGCTGCTGCAAGGCGCGCATGCCGATGTGGCCGTAGCGTGCATGCCAGATCTCACCATCTATCGCCTGCACCACTGCTGCAAGACTTTGCTCACGCGGGATCTTGGTCGCCCCCAGCAGGCGGTACATGTCGCCCTCCTTTACCGACTTGGCCAACTCCTCTCCTGTTTCCTTGTTGAGGATGTAGACATAGTCATCATCGAAGACAACGCGCAGTCCTGTGTTGGTGAGAGAGGACACTGAGAGAAGGTTGAACGCAGCATCAGGCACATACAGCACGCCATGGAAAACTCCCACTTCAATGCCACGCGGGGTCTCCAACCACATCTCCACAATCCCAATCCCCTCAGCATACACCACCCGATCATCACCTAAAGCAATCGGCCGAGGAGGAATGGAGAGCAGCTGTGTGAACCACTCCTTGTGGTGCGTTAGACTCTTGGTACACCCCGAGTCCTTGTACTACGCCAGATCCGCCTTTTCCTTTTGCGACATGTCAGACTTCGCCATGAAGAGGCCGTCGCGCACCTCCTTGGCGACGTTCATGTTGCCAAAATGGCGCACGCTAGTCTGGTTCTGCTGTTGCTGCTGTTGCTGGCGTTGCTGTGACTACTGCAACTGTTGCTGTGGAGATTGCTGCTTTTGCTGCTGCTGCTACTGCTGCTCTTTCTGGTCCCTCTTGAACTTGAAGCACTCTTTCTTGTACTGCCCCTCTTTCTGGCAATAGTTGCACTTGCCCTTCTTCTTGCCTCTCTGCTGCCCGGACTGCTGCTGCTGCTGGTTGCGTGAGCCCATGGCCATGAAAGCTGCTTCACTGCTGCTGCCGCCATTGCGCTTTGCCGCATTGCGACGCAATTCAACCTGCACCAGGTGTGTGCAGATGAAGTCGAGGTCGAGAGTTGGCTGGCACTCCAGCGTCTCTCGTACAGTGTCGTAGCTAGTTGGGAGTCCCTTCAGCAAGAGGAGGATGAAGCGCGTCTCTTCCACAAGATTGCCGACCGCTCTCAGCTGCTTCGCCAGCTCCTTTGCCCTGTCCGGATACGCCTCCATCCCTTCACCACCTTGCATTTTCAGCGCCATCATCTTTTCCTGCAAAAGCATGAGGAATGCAGGATCCTTACTCTCATACTTCTTGCACAACGTGTCCCATCCCTCCTTTGCAGTAGCCTTGTCACTCACGTACTGAAGATGCGGGTTGGAGATGGTGTTAACAAGCAACCTGTAGGCCTGCGTGTCCTTCTTCTTCCACTCCTCGTACGTCGCTCGTACAGTTGCAGAAGAACCCGCATCAGCTGCACCCTTTTGCGGCGTCTTCCCCGCCACCACCTGCGCTGCGGTGATGCCTTTTGCCTGTGGAACTGGAGCCGGCTCGTCGCCGCTCACCACCTCCCACAAGCCCCTCTCCTCCAAAAGGAGGCGGGTACGGATCTTCCAAAACGTGAAGTTGGCACGTCCCTCCAGCCTCTCCAAAGGCTGGGCTGCTGTCACAACGCTAGCTGCTGCCATTTTGAGCCTTGGTGATGCTAAGCGTTGCCCTTGGATGGCGGCGCTACCCCTGCTTCTGCTGCTGCTTCTGCCAGAAATCTGTCTGAAAGAAAATGGTTTGTAGGTGCCAGCAGACTGGGAATTTTGAAAAACTGATGCCACCACTGAAAAATTCAGCTCAAAACCTTTCAGATCGACCCATAAAACAGGGTCATCAACAGGGCATTTTGAAAGATATGCCCTCTTGAAAACAGGGTATGCTTCTGCTCCTACTCCAACTCAGACCAGCCAGTTTGTAAACGGCGTTTCTCCCAAACGAATCGATGGAATGCAAATATTTTTGCACCAATGGAAAGCTTAGGAAAAATACTACAATTCGCATGTGCCACTTTTTAAATTTGACAAAGAAATGAGAGAGTTATGGTCATCACAAGGCGACAGTCTTACTCATAGAGAAGAGTGTAGCCCTGGCCGACCTCGTTTTGAGCATAACTCTCAATCCGACCGTTGGATCTTCGCGATCTTGGGCTCGTTGGAAAGCTTGTCTCTTGAACTTGAAGATCCAGTGGTCAATTGTCAAATCTGGTGAAGGTTTCACCCCAACCCGTCACTCTCAAAGTGACGGCCTGTGCTGGCTGGAAGTGGCAGAACTTGGCTCTGATACCAAATGTTGGACCTTGAGGAGAGAGGGAGCCTTGGAGCAGCGAGCATGTGTGATTGGAAGGGCATCACTTGTGCTGAAGAATGGTTGTTCAATCACTCAAAATGATGGAGTACATATAGAACTAGGGCTTGGGCAAGTCAGCCCTCTCACAAGCCACACCACTTAGCCATGGAGGCTAAGGCTCACACACTAGAGTCCATAATCTCACACAAGGGAGGAAATCAGCCTAGCAATCAGGCTGACCACTCACACACGACCTAGAGAGCTAGAGAATGCTCTCATGGCACACTCCTAGTGGTCACATAACCCACAAACCCATGGAGAATTGCCATGTGTCCATGGCTAGCACACAAGGATCTCACCTCACCTAAAAAGTANGGAGAGGTACCTTTATCCTAGTCAGCACACTCTGACAAGGCAATCCTAAGACCAAGGACCTTTTTGGATATTTCTCCCATCAGGTCTTGATCCTGGACCTCTTGCCTTTTTCTTTTCTCAGGCTAAGGCATGGAGCCATCACCCATGCCCACCCAGAGATCGACGGTCCATGACCCCGGAAACTTCGAAAATTCATATCTCCCAATCCGACCGTTGGATCGGCCTCAAACTTGGACCGTAGACATTTTGCTACCTGATCTTTCCAATGGTGAAGTCAGATTGGCGATTGGAGCAGGCATCTGGTACTTTCCTGGAACTTGCTCCTGTGGACCTGAAACTGAGCCAGATGGCTCCTTTCCCAACATGATCTACCAGATGGATGTAAAGAAATCTTTCCTTTATGGGAAACTCGACAAGGAGGTGCTAATGGAGGTACTTAAAGGTGTCAAAACAACCGAGGGTAAGGTGTGTAAGCTGGTGAAGGCGTTGTACCGGCTGAAACAGGCCCCACATATGTGGCACATGGAGTTGGATAGCTTCATGATTGAGATCTCCTTTGGATATTGCAAGAATGATCACCGCGTCTATGTGCGAGAGGACGAACGTGACTTGCTGCTCCTAGCATTGTACGTGGACGATCTCATCGTATGTTCTTCCTTGCAGGAGGCCCTTACGGACCTCAAGATAAACTTGGTGAGCAAGTTTTAGATGAAGGATATGCGACCTCTCAAGTACTACCTCGGGATTGCTGTTCACTGTTAGCGCAAAGCAGGTACCATCGAGCTCAAGGAGACCAAGTACATTATGGACGTCTTGAAGTGCTACAACATGGAGGACTACAAACCCGTCAGGATCCCCATGTCCTCCGACTATAAGCTCTCCTCCTCCATGTCACCAAGTAACAAGGTAGACCAGCGGGAGTTAGTCTTCGACTAGCACCTCGTGCGAAAGTGACCAAATGTTAAGTCGACATAGTTGGTAGCAAGTGATTGCGTATGAAGTGCTCAATGTGAAACCATGATCCTGACGGTGATATCTTCTCCTAGCTGAAATGCTAGAAGGAGACGACAGGTACTATTGTGTCGGCCTTGTTTTCTAGTCCGTTTACCTCTGGCCGGTTGAAAACCAAGGGCTACTCACATGTACCTGATGGTGGCAACCAGGCCAGATCTCACACAGGCTGTGAGCGCTTTGAACCAGCACATGGCTAATCCCGGACCTGAGTACCAGAAGCATTCAAACGGATCTTTCCCTACCTTGCTAAAACTGTCAACTTTGGCCTCACGTACAATGGCAACAACAAAAGCATCATCCGCTACACAAACGCAGATTGGACTTCAAGCCCTGAGGACATCTATGGACATGTGTTCCTCATGAATGGTGCAGCAAGCGGCAAGTGATCTTGGCCAGCTGAAGCACATAACTTGAGTACGTCTCTCTCAGCTACAACTCTTCTAGTTCTTGTCATCGTCGGTAACCAGAGAACAATTGCAATGTCCAAGAATCTTGAAGACCATCCATGCACCAAGAACATTGATAACACAAATCATATCATCAAGTACATATGGTATGACGTTGCTATCAATCTAGAGTTTATTCCCATTTGGAAAGGAGCCATCCGGCTCAGTTTCAGGTCCACAAGAGCAAGTTCCACGAAAGAAACAGATGCCTGCTCCGATTGTCAATCCAACTTTACCATTGAAAAGATCACGTGGCAAAATGTCTACAGTCAAAGTTTGAGGCCGATCCAACGGTCGGATTAGGAGATATGAATTTTCCAAGTTTCGGGGGTCATGGACCATTGATGTTTGGGTGGGCATGGGTGATGGCTCCGTGCCTTAGCCTGAGAAAAGAAAAAGGCAAGAGGTCCAGGGTCAAGACATGATGGGAAAAATATCCAAAAAGGTCGTTGGTCTTAGGATAAAGGTACCTCTCCTTGCTTTTTAGGTGAGGTGAGATCCTTGTGTGCTAGCCATGGACACATGGCGATTCTCCATGGGTTTGTGGGTTATGTGACCACTAGGAGTGTGCCATGACAGCATTCTCTAGCTCCTTAGGTCGTCTGTGAGTGGTCAGCCTGATTGCTAGGCTGATTTCCTCCCTTGTGTGAGATTATGGACTCTAGTGTGTGAGCCTTAGCCTTCATGGCTAAGTGGTGTGGCTTGTGAGAGGGCTGACTTGCCCAAGCTCTAGCTCAATATATACTCCATCATTTTGAGTGATTGAATANACCTCTCCTTACTTTTTAGGTGAGGTGAGATCCTTGTGTGCTAGCCATGGACACATGGCGATTCTCCATGGGTTTGTGGGTTATGTGACCACTAGGAGTGTGCCATGACAGCATTCTCTAGCTCCTTAGGTCGTCTGTGAGTGGTCAGCCTGATTGCTAGGCTGATTTCCTCCCTTGTGTGAGATTATGGACTCTAGTGTGTGAGCCTTAGCCTTCATGGCTAAGTGGTGTGGCTTGTGAGAGGGCTGACTTGCCCAAGCTCTAGCTCAATATATACTCCATCATTTTGAGTGATTGAATAACCATTCTTCAGCACAAGTGATGCCCTTCCAATCACACATGCTCGCTGGTCCAAGGCTCCCTCTCTCCTCAAGTTCCAACTTTTGGTATCAGAGCCAAGTTCTGCCATTTTTAGCCAGCACAGGCTATCACTTTGAAAGTGAGAGGTTTGGGTTAAACCTTCACCAGATTTGACAATCAACAACTGGATCTTTAAGATCAAGAGACAAGCTTTCCAACGAGTACACGATTGCAAAGATCCAACAATTGGATTGAGAGTTATGCTCAAAACGAGACCGGCCAAGGCTACACTCTTCTCTATGAGTAAGACTATCGCCTTGTGGTGACCATAACTCTCTTGTTTCTTTATCAACTTTTAAAATTTGCACATGCGAATTGTAGTATTTTTCCTAAGCTTTGCATTGGAGCAAAAGTATTTGCATTCCATTGATTGGTTTGGGAGAAACGCCGTTTACAAGCTGGCTGGTCTGAGTTGGAGTAGGAGCACAAGCATACCCTGTTCTCAAGAGGGAATATCTTTTAAAAGCCCCTGTTGATGATCCAGTTTTATGGGTCAATCTAAAAGTTTTTTAGCTGAATATTCTAGTGGTCGGCTCAGTTCTTCCAAATTCTTAGTCTGTTGGCATCTACAGTCTATTTTCTGTCAAACAGATTTCTTGCAAAAGGAGCAACAGAAGCAGGGATAGCGCCGCCATGCAAGGGCAGCGCTGAGCATCACCAAGGCTCAAAAGGGCAGCAGCTGGCGTTGTGACAGCAACCCAGTCTTTGGAGAGGCTGGAGGGACGCGTCAACTTCACGTTTTGGAAGATCCGTACCCACCTCCTTTTGGAGGAGAGGGGCTTGTGGCAGTTGGTGAGCGGTGACGAGTCGGCTCCAGTTCCACAGGCAAAAGGCATCACCGCAGTGTAGGTGGTGCTGCAGGGTGCAGCTGATGCGGGTTCTTCTGCAGCTATACCTACGGCGTATGAGGAGTGGAAGAAGAAGGACAGGCAGGCCTACAGGTTGCTTTTCAACACCATCTCCAACCTGCATCTTGAGTACGTGAGTGACAAGGCTACTACAAAACAGGGATGGGACACGTTGTGCAAGAAGTATGAGAGTAAGGATCCTCCATTCCTTATGCTTTTGGAGGAAATGATGATGGCACTGAAAATGCAGGGTGGCAAAGGGATGGAGGCGTATCTGGACAGGGCAAAGGAGCTGGCAAAATAGCTGAGAGCGACCGGCAATCCTGTAGAAGAGACGCGCTTCATCCTCCTCTTGCTAAGGGGACTCCCAACCAGCTACGACACGGTGCGAGAGACGCTGGAGTGCCAGCCAACTCTCGACCTCGACTTCATCTACACACACCTGGTGCAGGTGGAATTGCGTCGCAATGGAGCAAAGCACAATGGCGGCAGCAGTAGTGAAGCAGCTTTTGTAGCTACGAGCTCACGCAACCTGCAGCAGCAGCAGCAGTCTGGGCAGCAGAGAGGCAGGAAGAAAGGCAAATGCCACTACTGCCAGAAAGAGGGACAGTACAAAAAGGAGTGTTTCAAGCTCAAGAGGGACCAGAAGGAGTAGCAGCAGTAGCAGTCATTGTAGCAGCAATAGCAAAAGCTGCATCAGCAACAGTAGCAGTCACAGCAGGGTCAACAGCAGCAGCAATAAAACCAGGTTGGTGTGCACCACTTTGGCAACGTGAATGTGGCCAAGGAGGTGCACGACCCTCTCTTCATGGCGAAGTCTGACATGTCGCAAGTGGAGAAGGTGGATCTCGCATTGTACAAGGACTCAGGATGTACCAAGAGCCTCACACATCACAAGGAATGGTTTACGAAGCTGTTGTCCATCCCTCCCCGTCCTATCGCTATTGGTGATGATCGGGTCGTGTATGCTGAGGGGATTGGGTTTGTGGAGATGTGGTTGGAGACCCCACGTAGCATTGAAGTGGGAGTGTTCCATGGCGTGCTGTATGAACCTGATGCTGTATTCAACCTCCTCTTAGTCTCCACTCTTACAAATACAAGACTGCGCGTCGTCTTGGATGTTGACTATGGCTACATCCTCAACAAGGAAACAGGAGGGGAGTTGGCGAGGTCGGTGAAGGAGGGCAACATGTACCGCCTCCTGGGCGCAACCACGATCCCCCGTGAGCAGAGTCTTCCAACAGTGGTGTAGGCAATAGATGGCGAGATCAAGCATGCGCGCTATGGCCACATCGGCATGCGTGCCTTGCGGATGAGGATCTCATGCTCATGCTGCCAGCGATACACGCTGTAGTCACTCGTTGCGCTCAAACCCCATGGCTTAGAACGCCGCATCCAACTTCTGGTTCCAAGCACGCGACGCTTGCTTGAGGCCGTATAGCGATTTCTGCAGCTTGCAGACCAGGTGCTCCTGGCCATTCATGACAAACCCCTCTGGCTGCTCTATGTAGATCTCCTTCTCCAAGTCACCATTCAAGAATGCCGTCTTGACATCCATGTGGTAAACCTAGAAGTCCTCAGCTGCTACACAAGAGAGGAGCGTGCGCACAGAGGCAAACTTTGCAACAGGGGCAAAAGTTTCTGTGTAGTCGATGCCCTCCTACCGAGTAGCCCTTGGCAATCAGCCTCGCCTTGTACTTAACCAGGTTACCATCTGCTCCTCGCTTCTTCTTGAATACCCACTCTACTGTGTGAGCCTTAGCCTCCATGGCTAAGTGGTGTGGCTTGTGAGAGGGCTGACTTGCCCAAGCTCTAGCTCTATATGTACGCCATCATTTTGAGTGATTGAAAAACCATTCTTCAGCACAAGTGATGTCCTTCCAATCACACATGATCTTTGCTCCAAGGCTCCCTCTCTCATCCAGATCCAACATTTGGTATCAGAGCCAAGTTCTGCCACTTCCAGCCAGCACAAGCTATCACTTTGAGAATGACGGGTTGGGGTGGAACTTTTACCACATTTGACAATCCTCTACTAGATCTTCAAGTTCAAAAGACAAGCTTTCCAACGAGTCCAAGATTGCAAAGATGCAATGGTCGGATTGAGAGTTATGCTCAAAACGAGGTCGTCCAGGGCTACACTCTTCTCTATGAGTAAGACTGTCGCCTTGTGATGACCATAACTCTCTTCTTTCTTTATCAAATTTAGAAAGTGGCACATGCAAATTGTAGTAGTTTTCCTAAGCTTTCCATTAGTGCAAAAATGTTTTCATTCAATTGATTTGTTTGGGAGAAACGCCGTTTACAAACTGGCTGGTCTGAGTTGGAGTAGGAGTAGAAGCATACCCTGTTTTCAAGAGAGCATATCTTTTGAAATCCCCTGTTGATGACCCTGTTTTATGGGTCAATCTGAAATTTTTTTAGTTGAATTTTGCAGCGGTGGGCTCTGTTTCTAAAATTCCCAGTCTGCTAGCATGTAAAGTCCATTTTCTTTCAGACAAATTTTTTTGTAGAAGCAGCAGCAGAAGTAGGGGTAGCGCCGCCATCCAAGGGCAGCGCTGAGCATCAAGGCTCGAAATGGCAGCAGCTGGCATTCTGACAGTAGCCCAGCCTTCGGAGAGGCAGGAGAGATGCGCCAACTTCACGTTTTGGAAGATCCGTACCCTCCTCCTTTTCGAGAAGAAGGGCTTGTGGGAGGTGGTGAGCGGCGACGAGCCGGCTCCAGTTCCGCAGGCAAAAGGCATCACCGTAGCGCAGGTGGTGGCGGGGAAGACGCCGCAAAAGGGTGCAGCTGATGCAGGTTCTTTTGCAGCTGTACTAGCGACGTATGAGGAGTAGAAGAAGAAGGACAGGCAGGCGTACAGGTTGCTTGTCAACACCATCTTCAACGCGCATCTTCTGTATGTGAGTGACAAGGCTACTGCAAAGGAGGGGTGGGACACATTGTGCAAGAAAGATGAGAGCAAGGATCCTGCATTCCTCGTGCTTTTGGAGGAAAAGATGATGGCACTAAAAAAACAGGGCGGAAAAGGGATGGAGGCGTATCTGGATAGGGCAAAGGAGCTAGGGAAGCAGCTGAGAGCGGCCGGCAACCCTGTGGAAGAGACGGCTTCATCCTCCTCTTGCTGATGGGACTCCTAACCAGCTACGACACGGTGCGAGAGACTTTGGAGTGCTCACCAACTCTCGACATCGACTTCATCTGCACACACCTGGTGCAGGTGGAATAACGTTGCATTACAGCAACGCGTAATGACGGCAGCAGCAGTGAAGCACGTTTCATGGCCATGGGCTCACGCAAGCAGCAGGATTAGCAGTCCGCGCAGCAGAGAGGCAGGAAGAAGGTGTTGGATCTGGAGGAGAGAGGGAGCCTTGGAACAGCAAGCATGTGTGATTGGAACGGCATCACTCGTGCTCACGAATGGTTGTTCAATCACTCAAAATGATGGAGTACATATACAGCTAGAGCTTGGACAAGTCAGCCCTCTAACAAGCCACACCACTTAGCCATGGAGGCTAAGGCTAGCCAAGACTCCATATTCTCACACAAGGGAGGAAATCAGCCTAGCAATCAGGCTGACCACTCACACACGACCTAGAGAGCTAGAGAATGCTCTCATGGCACACTCCTAGTGGTCACATAACCCACAAACCCATGGAGAATCGCCATGTGTCCATGGCTAGCACACAAGGATCTCACCTCACGTAAAAAGTAAGGAGAGGTACCTTTATCCTAGTCAGCACACTCTGACAAGGCAATCCTAAGACCAAGGACCTTTTTGGATATTTCTCCCNACTCAAAATGATGGAGTACATATAGAGCTAGAGCTTGGGCAAGTCAGCCCTCTCACAAGCCACACCACTTAGCCATGGAGGCTAAGGCTAGCCAAGACTCCATATTCTCACACAAGGGAGGAAATCAGCCTAGCAATCAGGCTGACCACTCACACACGACCTAGAGAGCTAGAGAATGCTCTCATGGCACACTCCTAGTGGTCACATAACCCACAAACCCATGGAGAATCGCCATGTGTCCATGGCTAGCACACAAGGATCTCACCTCACGTAAAAAGTAAGGAGAGGTACCTTTATCCTAGTCAGTACAGTCTGACAAGGCAATCCTAAGACCAAGGACCTTTTTGGATATTTCTCCCATCAGGTCTTGACCCTGGATCTCTCGCCTTTTTTCTTTTCTCAGGCTAACGCATGGAGCCATCGCCCATGGTCACCCGGATATCGACTGTCGATGACCCCGGAAACTACAGAAATTCATATCTCCCAATCCGACTATTGGATCGGCCTCAAACTTCGACCGTAGACATTTTGCCACCTGATCTTTCCCATGTAGAAGTGAGATTGACGATCGGAGCAGGCATCTAGTACTTTCCTGGAACTTGCTCGTGTGGACCTGAAACTGAGCCGGATGGCTCCTTTCCAACCAGAACGGCAAGTGCCACTATTGCCACAAGAGGGGCACTACAAGAAAAATTGCTTCAAGTTCAAGAGGGACCACAAGGAGCAGCAGCAGCGGCAACAACAAAAGCAGCAATCTCCACAGCAACAGCAGCAGCAGTCACAACAGCGCCAGCAGCAGCAGCTGCAGCAGAACCAGACTGGCATGCGCCATTTTGGCAACATGAACATTGCTAAGGAGGTGCGCGACCGCCTCTTCATGGCGAAGTCTGACATATCGCAGAAGGAAAAGGCGGATTTGGGGTGGTACAAGGATTCGGGGTGTACGAAGAGTCTGATGCACTACAAGGAGTGGTTCACGTAGGTGTTCTCCATTCCCCCTCGTCCGATTGCTTTGGGTGATGATCGGGTGGTGTTTGCTCATGGGATTGGGATTGTGGAGATGTGGTTGGAAACCCCGCGTAGCATTGAAGTGGGAGTTTTCCATGGCGTGCTATATGTACCTAATGCTGCGTTCAACCTTCTCAAAGTGTCCTCTCTCACCAACACAGGACTACGCGCTGTTTTTGACGATGATTATGGCTACATCCTCAACAAGGAAACAGGAGAAGAGTTGGCCAAGTCGGTGAAACAGGGCGATATGTACCGCCTGCTGGGGGCGACCAAGATCCCGCGTGAGCAGAGTCTTGCAACAGTGGTGCAGGCGACAGATGGTGAGATCTGGCATGCGCGCTACGGCCACATCGGCATGCGCGCCTTGCAACAGCTTCAAGCAAAGTAGATGGTGCGTGACCTGCCTACGATCTCTAACTTTGAGTAGTAGTTATTCATCGCCTGTTTGGAGGGGAAGCAGCATCGCGAGGCGTTCTCTGGAGAAGGGGAGCGCGCAAAAGAGGTCTTGGAGGTGGTCCACATGGACTTGTGCGGACCGATGCAGACCCAGAGCTTTGGAGGCTCTAGGTTTTTTCTCACCTTCATTGATGATTTCAGCCGTTACACTGCTGTGTACTTCCTTTCCTCCAAGGACCAGTACTTTGACAGGTTCAAGGAGTTCAAGGCCATGGTGGAGAACCAGACTGGCAAGAAGATCAAGGCGCTGCGCAGCGACCGCGGTGGAGAGTACCTGAGCAAGGAGTT
>SZWC01001103.1:61062-129641 GCA_023375785.1 Penium margaritaceum | reverse complement strand
CTGGAGAAGGGGAGCGCGCAAAAGAGGTCTTGGAGGTGGTCCACATGGACTTGTGCGGACCGATGCAGACCCAGAGCTTTGGAGGCTCTAGGTTTTTTCTCACCTTCATTGATGATTTCAGCCGTTACACTGCTGTGTACTTCCTTTCCTCCAAGGACCAGTACTTTGACAGGTTCAAGGAGTTCAAGGCCATGGTGGAGAACCAGACTGGCAAGAAGATCAAGGCGCTGCGCAGCGACCGCGGTGGAGAGTACCTGAGCAAGGAGTTCCAGGACTACCTCGCAGTAGCTGGCATCAAGGCGCAGCGTACAGCGCCTTAACATGGATGTCAAGACGGCATTCTTGAATAGTGACTTGGAGGAGGAGATCTACATGGAACAGCCGGAGGGGTTTGTCATGGAAGGCTTGGAGCACCTGGTCTGCAAGCTGCAGAAGTCGCTGTTCGGCCTGAAGCAAGCATCGCGTGCTTGGAACTAGAAGTTGGATGCGGCGTTGCAGTGCATGGGGTTTGAGCGCAGCGAGTGTGACTATAGCGTGTATCCCTGGCAGCATGAGCATGAGATCCTCATCATCATTGTCTATGTGGATGACATGCTCCTCCTTTCCAACAGCGTGTCTGCACTACATGAATTCAAGGAAGCCATGTAGGAGTGCTTCCAGATGTCTGATCTCGGAGAGGCATCATACTTCCTTGATAGGCAAAAGGCATTACCGCAACAGAGATGGTGGCGGGGAAGACGCCGCAAAAAGGTACAGCAGATGCAAGTTCATCTACAAGAGCATCGGCGGCATACGAGGAGTGGAAGAAGGACAGGCATGCCTATAGGCTGCTTGTCAACACCATCTCCAACCCGCATCTTCAGTTTGTAAGTGACAAGGCTATTGCAAAAGAGGGATAGGACACGTTGTACAAGAAGTATAAGACTAAGGATCCTATATTCCTCATGCTTTTGGAGGAGAAGATGATGGCATTGAAAATACACGATGACGAAGGGATGGAGGCGTACTTGGATAGGGCAAAGGAGCTGGCGAAGCAACTAAAAGTGGCTAGCAACCCTGTAGAAGACACGCATTTTGTCCTCCTCTTGCTCAGGGGACTCCAAACGAGTTATGTCACGGTGCGAGAGACGTTAGAGTGCCAGTCGACTCTCCACTTGGACTTCATTTGCACGTACCTGGTCCACGTAGGACAACGTGGCAATGCATCTAAGCGAAATGGCGGCAACAGCAGCAGTGAAGCAGCTTTCATGACCATGCGCTCACGAAACCGTACCACCAAGAATTCGGGTACTGGAGAGGTAAGAAGAAGGGCAACTACCACTATAACTAGAAAGAGGGAGACTACAAGAAAGAGTGCTTCAAGTTCAAGAGGGACCAGAAATAGCAGCAGCAATAGTGGCAAAAGCAGCCATCTCTACAACAACAACAGGAGCAGTCACAGCAACGTGAGCGGCAGCAGTAGTAACAGCAGAAGCAGACCGGCGTGTGCCATTTTGGCAACATGAACAGGGCCAAAGAGGTACGGGACTGCCTCTTTATAGCAAAGTCTGACATGTCGTAGAAGGAGAAGGCCGATCTGGTATGGTACAAGGACTCCAGGTGTACCAAGAGCCAGACGTACCACAAAGAGTGGTTGACGCAGGTGTCTCTATTCCCTCCCGTTCGATTGCTTTGGGTGATGATCATGGGGTGTATATTGAGGGGATTGGGACTGTGGAAATGTGGTTTGAGACCTCGCGTGGCATTGCAGTGCGAGTGTTCCATCGCATGCTGTACGTACCTAATGCTGCATTGTATCTCCTCTGAGTGTCCTCTCTCACGAATACGGGATTGCAAGTTGTCTTTGACGACGACTATGGCTACATCCTTGACAAGGAAACAGGAGAGGAGTTGGCCAGGTTGGTGAAGGAAGGTGACATGTACCGCTTGTTGGGGGCGACCAAGATCCCGCGCGAACAGAGTCTTGCAGCAGTGGTGCAAGCGACTGATGGCAAAATCTGGCATGCACGATATGGCCACATCAGCATGCACGCCTTCTAGCAACTTCAAAAAAAGCAGATGGTACGTCACTTGCCTACCATCTCTAACTTTGAGCAGGAGTTTTGCATCAGCTATTTGGAGGGGAAGCAGTATCGCAAGGCGTTCTCATAAGCAAGGGAGTGTACAAAGGAGGTGTTGGTCCGCACAAAGGAGCTCGTCCATACAGACTTGTGTGGCCCAATCCAGACCCAGAGCTTTGTAGGGTCTAGGTATTTTCTCACCTTCATTGGTGATTTCAGCCGTTACATTATTGTGTACTTCCTTTCCTCCAAGGACCAATCCTTTCATACGTTCAAGGAGTTCAAGTCCATGGTAGAGAACCAGACTTACAAGAAAATGAAGGCGTTACACAGCGACAGCGGTGGAGAGTACCTGAGTAAGGAGTTCCATGACTATTCTACAGTAGTAGTCATCAAGGCGTAGCGCACCGCGCCATATTCGGCACAGCAGAACTGAATGGCATATTGAGTTGGCGCACACCATGCCACACGTAACTGGGCTCACCTATGGGTTTTGGACCAAAGGAACGAGCATTACAGTGTACATCAAAAACCGTAGTCCAACCAAGGCCCTAGAGTAGATGACACCTTTCGAGGCATGGTGCGGCAAGAAGCCGAGCATGGATCATCTTTGCTCGTTTAACAGCTTGGCGCACATGCACGTGCAAAAGGAGAAGTGGTAAAAGTGGGACGCACATGCTGATGATTGGCTACGACGTGATAAGCAAGGCGCATCGCCTTTATGAGAGGGATATAGGCCACGTCATCATCTCTAGGGATGTCGTCTTCAACGAGAGCAACGTTGTCGGAACCAACATTGTTTGTGAAGAGGCAGCAGAAGCAGCGGCTGAGGAGGCAGTGGGAGCAGATGTCCTTCATTACCCTCTCTCTCCTGATCCTTTCTCCACTATGACTGTGGGAGAGTGATTCTACTCTCCCATGTCTGATGGAATAGATATACCGGCCTCATTGGCACAAGCAGAGGAAGCGTTGTAGACATCAAGACGACTTCCTGAACGGTATTTAGAAGATGGGATTATCATGGAGCAGCCGGAGGGGTTCATGATGGATGGCAAAGAACACCTAGTTTACAAGCTATACAAGTCGTTGTACGGCCTCAAGCAAGCGTCCATGCATGGAACCAGAAGTTGCATGCGGCGCTTCACTACATGGGATTTGGGCGTAGTGTGTGAGACTACAGTATCTATAGCTGGCGGAATGGTCATGAGGTGCTCATCATCATCATGAATGTGGATGACATACTCCTCCTTTCAAAAAGCATCTCTGCACTATAGGAGTTCAAGGAGGCCATGTAGGAGCACTTCAAGATATCTGATCTCAAGAAGGCATCATACTTCCTTCGTATCCAGACCATGCATGATCGTAAATCACGCTCTCTCCCACTACAGCAGAGCTGCTACATCGAGGATGTCTTCTAACGGTTCGACATGGCAGAAGCAAGACCTATCGGCACGCTGCTAGAGACACGGCAGTACCTCGTGAGCTTCAATGGAGAAGCGGATGCAGCTGAGCGGCAGAAGTACCAGAGCACCGTTGGCAGCCTCATGTACCTGAATATTACAACCAGGCCCGACCTCGCACACGCTGTTAGCATTCTAAGCCCGTACATGACAAACCCCGGACCTGAGCAACAAAAGGCAATAAAGCGCATCTTCCGCTACCTTTCTCAAATCATCAAAATCAGCATCACCTATAACGACAATGACAAAAACATATCGGCTATACAAACACTGATTGGGCTTCAAATCCTGAGATCCATAGGTCCATCTCTGGACATGTGTTCCTCATGAGTAATGGGGCCATCAGTTGGTGTAGCAAGCGGCATGTAATTGTGGGCCCCTCAAGCACGGAAGCTGAGTACGTCTCTCTTAGCTTTGGAACCAAGGAAGATGTTTGGTTTTAGCGTCCCATGGCGGAGATAAGAAGGAGTGTAGTAGTTCCAGCTCCCGTGTGAATCGACAACCACAGCGCAATCAAACTCACCAGAAATCCTGACTATCATGCACAGACAAAGCACATTGACATCGCATATTACGTTAGCAAGCATATGGTGTACGAGGGTGCTATCAAGCTGGAGTTAACTCCAACTAGCATGCAGGTTGCTGATTTCTCTGCCAAACCAGGGACCCATGAGAAGCTCTAGTTCTCCATGAACGCATGTGGAGTCAGCCCACTCTGACTACGGTAAAGAGCGAGATTGTTCAGAAAAGAGCCATCCAACTTTGTTTCAGGTCCACGGGAGCAAGTTCCAGGAAACTACAAAATGCCTACTCCGATCATCAATCTGATTACTCACCGAAAAGATCAGGTGGCAAAATGTCAACCGTCTGAATTTGAGGTCGATCCAACGGTCGGATTGGGAGATATGAATTTTCAAAGTTTTTGAGGTCATCGACTACTAATATTTGAGTGACCATGCGCGATGACTCCATGCTTTAGCGTGAGAAAAGCAAAAGGCAAGAAGACCAGGGTGAAGACCTGACAAAAAAACTATCCAAAAAGGTCTCTGACAAGGCGACTCAAGAATCTAGGACCTTTTTGGATATTTCTCCCATCACGTCTTGACCCTAGACCTTTTGCCTTTTTCCTTTCTGAAGGTGAGGCATGGAGCCATCATCCATGGTTACCCGGATATCACCAGTCGATGACCTAAGAATTTTCAAAAATTCATATCTCCCAATCCGACCAATGTATCAGCCTCAAACTTAGAGCGTAGACATTTTGCTACCTGATTTTTCCTGTGCAAAGTTCGATGGACGATCATAGTAGCCATCTGGTAGTTTCCTTGAACTTGCTACTGTGGACCTGAAACTGAGTCGGATGGCTCCTTGTCCAACAATCTCCCAGTTAGTTGTAGTCAAAGTGGGCTGAGTCCACATGCCTTCATGCAAAACTATTGCTTCTCACGCGTCACTGGCTTGGTGAAGAAATCTACAACCTGCTTGCTGGTTGGAGTAAACTCCACCTTGATAGCACCGTCCTGCACCATGTGCCTGATGAATTGATATGTAATGTCAATGTGCTTGGTGTGTGCATGGTGCTCAGGATTCTTGGCGATTGCAATTGCGCTCTACTTGTCGACGCGCATAGGAACGGAAAGTGCTACACTCCCACTCATCTCCGCCATGAGACAATGAAGCCAAACTGCTTCCTTGGCTCCAAAGCTGAGAGAGACGTACTGAGCTTCTATGCTTAAGGTGGCCACCTGCCGCTTGCAATACAAGCTGATGGCCCCACCATTCATGAGGAACACATGTCTAGAGATGGACTTGCGGTCCTCAGGCTTTGAAGCCTAATGTGCGTCTTTATAGCCGATGATGTTATCGTTGTCGTTGTAGGTGATGCCGATGTTGATGGTTCCAACAAGGTAGCGAAAGATCCCTTTCACTGCCTTGAGGTGCTCAGGTCCGGGATTGGCCATGTGCTGCCTCAGAGTGCTAACAGCCTGTGCGAGGTCCGGCCTGGTTGCCACCATCAGGTATATGATGCTGCCGATGGCGCTCAGGTACTTCTACCGCTCAGCTGCACTTGCTTCTCCATTGAAGCTCACGAGGTACTACCATGTCTCTAGCGGCGTGCCCATGGATTTTGCCTCTACCATGCCCAACCGCTGGAAGACATCCTTGATGTAGCGGCTCTGCTGTAACGATAGAGAGCGTGACTTTTGGTCACGCATGATTTGGATATTAAGGAAGTATGATGCCTCCCAGAGATAAGACATCCGGAAGCGCTCCTACATGGCTTCCTTGAACTCCTACTATACACACATGTTGTTCAGAGGAGGAGGATGTCATCCTCATACACAAGAATGAAAAGGACCTTATGCTCATGCTACCAACAATATACATTGTAGTCATTCTCCGTGCACTCGAACCCCATGCACTGCAACCCCGCATCCAATTTCTGGTTCCAAGCACGCAACGCTTGCTTGAGGCCATACAGCGACTTTTGCAATTTGCAATCCATAAACTTCTGGCCATCCATGACGAACCCGTCCGTCTGCTCCATGTAAATCTCCTTTTCCAGTTCACCATTTAGGAAGGCCATCTTGACGTCCTGGTGGTGAATTTGAAACTCCTTAGCTGTTGCATAAGAAAGGAGCGTGCGCATAGAGGCAAACCTTGCAACAGGAGGAAACGTTTCTGAGTAGTTGATGCCTTTTCGTTGCAAATAGGCCTTGACGACTAGCCTCGCCTTGTACTTTTCCAGGTTGCCATCTGCTCCGTGCTTCTTCTTGAACAGGCACTTGCACTTGATCACCTTACGTGGACGCTCAGTCAGCTCCCACATATAGTTATCCAGCTACACCTGTATCTCATGTTGCACAACTTCTGCCAAATCTGCTGCATCTAGTGCCGCCATGGCCAATGTACGACGTTGGCTGATGAGAGTCTACTACAACTGCGACGTTCATCTGGTCTGGTTTCTGGAGCATCTAGAAATCCCCACGGTGACCAGGCTTGTAGCGCAACTTGAAAGGGTACCTACGACCTGGTGCTAGAGCGTTAGCAGGCGGCTTGCACAGTACTGCTGATCTAACTGCTGGTGCTGATGGTGGTGCATCTTCTCTCTCTGCTTCTGACGATGAGGCTGCTATATCTACTGCATCAGACATGGGGGAATAGACAAGTTCTCCCACTATCACAATGGAGGAAGGATCAGGAGAGACATGATCAGGGAGAATGTCTATTCCCACTACTTTGTCTGTTGCTAGTTCTGCTGCCTCTTCGGAGATGATATTGGTGCTGATGACGTTGCTCTTGTTGAAGACGACATCCTTGGAGATAATGACGTGGCCAGTATTCCTTTCGTACAGGCGATACGCCTTGCTTGCCACGTCATAGCCAGTCATCAGGATCTATGCACTCTTTGTGTCCCATTTGTACCGCTTCTCCTTTAGCACGTGCATATGTGCCAAGTTGCCAAATGCACAAAGATGACCCACGCTTGGCTTCTTACTGAACCAGGCCTCGTACAGCGTCATCTGCTCCAGGGCCTTGGTTGGACTACGGTTCTTGATGTACACCGCACTGCTCACGGCTTTGGCCCAAAAGTCATAGGTGAGCCGAGCCGCTGTAACATGGAGCATGCCGACTCAACGATGGTGTCCTTGGCGCGTTTTGCTACGCCATTATGCTCCGTTGAGTATGATGCAATACGTTGTGCCTTGATTCCTGCTGTTACCAGGTAGTCCTAGAATTCCTTGCTCAACTACTCTCCACCGCGGTTGCTGCGCAGCGCGTTGATTTTCTTGCCTGTCAGGTTCTCCAACATGGCCTTGAACTCCCTGAACCAGTCAAAGCACGGGTCCTCAGAGGAAAGGAAATACACAATAGTATAATGGCTCAAATCATCAATAAAGGTGAGAAAATACCTAGAGCCTCCAAAGTTCTGGATTTGCATCCGGCGACAACAATCTGTGTGGACTAGCTCCAGCACCTCCTTCGCGCACTCTCCTAATCTAGAGAATAACTCGTGATGCTGCTTTCCCTCAAAACAGCTCATGCACAATTACTGCTCAAACTTAGAGATGCTGGGTTACGCGCGAGTACCATCTGCTTTGTTCGAAGTTACTGCAAGGCGTGCATGCCCATATGGCCGTAGTGCGCATGCTTGATTACGCCATATGTGGTCTGCACTACTACTGCAAGACTCTACTTGCGTGGGATCTTGGTCGTCCCAAACAAGCGGTATATGTCGCCTTCCTTCACCGACCTGGCTAACTCCTCTCTGGTTTCCTCTTCGAGGATGTAGCCATAGTCATCGTCAAGGACAGCTCCCAGTCCTGTGTTGGTGAGAGAGGACACTAAGGGAAGGTTGAACGCAGCATTAGGTGCATACAACACGCCATGGAACACTCCCACTTCAATGCTACACAAGGTCTCCAACCACATTTCCACAATCCCAATCCTTTCAACATACACTACCCGATCATCACCCAAAGCAATCAGACACAGGGGAATGGAGAGCAGCTGCGTAATCCACTCCTTGAGGTACTTCACGCTCTTGGTACACCCAGAGTCCATGGAGTACGCCAGATCCGCCTTCTCTTTCTGTGGCATGTCAGACTTTGCCATGAAGAGGCGGTCACGAATCCCCCAAGCCACTTTCATTTTGCCAAAATGGTGCACATCGGTTTGGTTCTTCTCGTACTACTGCAATTGCGGACGTTGCTACTGCTGTTGTTGTAGAGATTGCTGCTTTTGCTACTGTTGCTGCTGCTCCTTCTGCTCCCTCTTGAACTTAGAGTACTCTTTTTTGTAGTACCCCTCTTTATGGCAATAGTGGCACTTGCCCTTCTTCTTGCCTCTCTACTGCCCAGATTGTTGTTGCTATTTCACTTGGGTTGTATGAGCCCATGGCCATGAAAGCTGCTTCACTGCTATTGCTGCCACCATTGCGCTTTGCTACATTGCGACATTGTTCTACCTGCACAAGGTGCTTGCACATGAAGTCCAAGTCGAGAGTCGGCTGGCACTCCATCGTCTCTCGTACCATGTCATAGCTCGTTGAGAGTCCCCTTAGGAAAAGAAGGATGAAGAGCGTGTCTTCCATGGGGTTACCAGCCGCTTTCAACTGCTTCGCCAGCTCCTTTGCCTTGTGCACGTATGCCTCTATCCCTTCACTACCTTGCATTTTCAACGCCATCATCTTCTCCTCCAAAAGCATAAGAAAATGCAGGATTCTTGCTCTCATATTTCTTGCACAACGTGTCCCACCCCTCTTTTGCAGTGGTCTTGTCACTCACGTAGTGAAGATGCGGTTTGGAGATATTGTTGACAAGTCGCCTATAGACCTACCTATCCTTCTTCTTCCACTCCTCATATGTCGCCGCTGCAGTTGTAAATGAACTTGAATCTCTGCAACTTTCGGCGGTGTCTTCTTGGCCACCACTTGCGCTACAATGTTGCCTTTTGCCAGTGGAGGCGGAGCGCGCTCGTCGCCGCTAACTACCTCCCACAAGCCCCCTCCCTCCAAAAGGAGGCGGGTATGGATCTTCCAAAACGTGAAGGTGCATCTTTCCAGCCTCTCCAAGGGCAGGGCTGGTATTACCAAGCCTACTGCTGCCATCTTGATCTTTGTTGATACTCAGCGCTACCCTTGGGAGGCGGCGCTACCCCTGCATCTGCTGCTGTTTCGACCAGAAATCTGTCTGACAAAAAATGGACTCTAGGGGCCAACAGACATGGAATTTGGAAAAACCAACTCCACCACTGGAAAATGCAACTTAAAACCTTTGAGATCAATTCATAGAACATAATCATCAATAGGGGATTTTTATGGATATTTCCTTTTCAAAACTGGATATGCTTCTGCTCCTACTCCTGCTCACACGAGCTAGCTTGTAAATAGCGTTTCTCCCAAATGTACAAATAGAATGCAAATTTTTTTCCTTTAACCAAAAGCTTACAACAAATCCTTTAATTCGTATGTGCTACTGTTTAATTTGACAAAGAATCAAGAGAGTTGTGGTCATCACAAGGCGACAGTCTTACTCAGAGAGAAGAGTATAGCCCTGGCCGACCTTGTTTTGAGCATAACTCTCAAGCCAACTGATTGATCTTTGCCATCTTGGAATCGTTGGAAAGCTTGTCTTTTGAACTTGAAGATGTAGTTGATTTTGGAAAAAAATGAAGGTTTCATCCCAACCCGTCAATCTCAAAGTGATGGCCTGTGCTGGCTGAAAGTGGCAGAACTAAGCTCTGATGCCAAGTGTTGGAACAGGAGGAGAGAGGGAGCCTTGGAGCAGCGAGCATGTGGGACTGGAAGGGGATCAATTTGCTGAAGAATGGTTTTTTTAACACTCAAAATGATGGAGTACATATAGAGCTAGAGTTTGGGCAAGTCAGCCCTCTCTGAAGCAACTGTACTTAGTCAAAAAGGCTTATGTTCACACACTAGAGTCCATAATCTCAGATAGGAGAGGAAATCAGCCTAGCAATCAGGCTGACTACTCACACACAAGTTAAAGAGCTAGAAAATACTCTCATGGCACACTCCTATTGGTCACATAACCCACAATCCCATAGAGAACTACCATATGTCCATGGCTTATACACAAGGATCTCACCTCACCTAAAATGTAAAGAGAGGTACCTTTTTCCTAGTCAACACACCTTGACAAGGTAATGCAAGAATCTAGGAAGTTTTTGGAATTTTTTTCATCAGGTCTTGACCCTGGACCTCTTGCCTTTTTCTTTTCTTAGGCTAAGGCATGGAACCATTGCCCATGGTTACCCGGATATCGGCGGTCGATGACTATGAAAACTTTGAAAGTCCACTTCTCCTAATCCGACCGTTGGATCGGCCTCCAACTTAGACCGTAGATATTTTGCCATCTAATCTTTCCAATGGTGAAGTCATATTGACAATCGGAGCAGGCATCTGGTAGTTTCCTTCAACTTGCTCCTATGGACTTGAAACTGAGGCGGATGGCTCCATTTCCAACATTTGAGTGGTCTTCCTGATTGCTAGGCTGATTTCCTCTTTTGTATAAGATTATGGACTCTAGTATGGTAGCCTCAGCCTCCATGGCTAACTGGTGTGGCTTGTGAGAGGGCTGACTTGCCCAAAATCTAGCTCCATATGTACTCCATCATTTTGAGTGTTTCGATAACCATTCTTAAGCACACGTGATGCCCTTCCAGTCGCGCATGTTTGTTGCTCCAAATGTCCCTTTCTTCTCTGGTTCCAATATCTTTGCCCTGTCCAGGTATGCCTATAAACCTTCACGATGATGTATTTGCAATGCCATTCTCTTCATTTCCAAAAGCATGAGGAATACATGATCCTTGCTCTCATACCTTTTGGACATGACATCCTATCTCTTCTTTGTAGTATCCTTGTTATTCACATACCTAAGATCCGGCTTAGAGATGGAGTTGATTATCAAGTTGTAGGCCTGCATATCCTTTGTTTTCCACTCCTCATATGCCGTTCTACTGCTATAGATCAGCTTGCATCTACTTTACCTGTCCGCAGTGCCTGCTCTGCCACCACTTACATTACATTCATGATGTTTACTTACAACTTTGGCGATGGCTTGTCATCGCTCACTACCTTTTATAAATCCATCTCCTCCAAGCAGTTATGGATAAAGATGTTTCCAAATGTGAAGTTGACACGTACCTCTAACCTATTCAAGGAATGGGTTACTGTCACTATGCCTGCTTCTTACGGCTTGGTGATGCTGAACGCTATTCTCGAGTAGTGGGGCCACCTTTGCTTGTCATATATTAGAGGCAAGCAGGCTGGGAATAATGGAAAACCTAGCTGTCCACTAGAATATTCAGCTCAATACCTTTCTAATGGACCCATGAAACAAGCTCATCAACAGGAGATATAGAAATATATGCATTTTTATAGCAAGATATGCTGCTAATCTTGGTCAAGCTAAGACCAACACACTTGTAACCCGTATTTCTCCTAAGTGTATCCATGGAATACAAAACGTTTTCTATGAGTGACAAGCTTTGGAAAAAATGATTTCATTTGAATCAAGTTCTCTTTAATCTAAAGCAAGAAATAACAGAGTTATGGTCATCTAAAGGCAATGCTCTTACTCAAAGAAAAGAGAGAAGTCTTGTAAACCTGGTTTCAAGTATACCTCTCTATCTGTTCATTTGATCTTCATGATCAAATACCAGTTTTGAAGCTTGTCTTTGGAACTTCAAGACTGACTTGTTGATTTGTCAGGTTTCATCAAGGTTTAACCCTAACCTATCACTCTCAATATGACCACTTGTGCTGGCTCAAACTTGCATAATCCGGCTCTGACTATCGTTGTTGAAACTGGAAGAGATAGTCTGAGGATAAGCCAATATGTGGGGCTCAAAGGGCATCCATTGTACTGAAGAATGGTAACTAAATCACTCTAAATGGTGAAGTACAAATAGAGCTAGAGCTTGTGCAAGTGAGCCATCTCACAAATCATACTTCTAAGCCATGGAGGCTAGAGCTTATACACCAAAGTCTAATCTCACACATGAGAGGAGTTCATTCCAACAACCAAGCTCTCAAATTACCGAGAGCTCTAGAAAATACTCTCATGGTAGTCTTCTAGTGGTCACATAACCCATGTTCTTATGGATAATGTCCATGTATCCATGGATAACACACAGGGATCATACCTCACCTAAAAAATAATGAGAGGTGTTTTTCCCTAGCCAGCATACTCTCAAAAGGGAAGTACATAATGCATGACCTTTTTGCATACTTCCAAAATTAGGTCTTTTCCTTAGTCTTCTTTCCTTTTGCTTCGGCTAAGGCATGGAGCCGTCGCCCACCACCACTTATACATCGCCGGTTAATGCCCCGAAGAATTTTGAAAACTCATATCTCCCAAACCAACCATTCCATCGCCTTACAACTTGAACCACACACATTTTGCCACCTGACCTTTTCAATGGTAAAGTGAGATTGTGGATTGGAGCAAGCATGTGATAGCTTCCTAGAATTTGGTCATATAGACGTGAAACTGAGCTAGATGGCTCATTACTCAACAATCTACTTCTTTTCTTCAATCAAAGTAGGCTAAGACTGCATGTCTTCATGTATAACTACTGTTTCTCACAAGTAATTCGCTTGGTGCATAAATCAGCAACCTACCTCCAAGTTTGAGTAAACTGAAGATTAGTAGTACCCTCTTGAACCATGCGCCAAATGAATTGATAGGCAATGAAAATGTGCTTGGTACATGCATTATGCTCTAGATTCTTAGCCCATTAGATTGCCTTTATTTGTCAATGCGCATAGAGATAGGGTTTACTACACTTCTACCTATTTGTGTTATGCGATGTTAGAGACAAAGTCCTTCCTTTGATCTAAAGCTACAAGAAACATACAGCGTTCATGCTTGTGGTTGCCACAACCACCTACTCCTCGTTGCACCAATTTATTACAATTCTATTCATGAGAGGGACTTGTTTGCATATGAAGTTGAGATCTCTTTAGTTTAAGGTCATGTCTGTATTTGTACAGCCTATGATGTTGTTGGTGTCGTTGTAGGTGTTAGAAATGTTGCTGGTTCGAGTAGTGCAATTAAAGATCTGCTTATTAACCTATATGTCCCTTGTCCACAACTTATATTTTGACAAGCATACGACAAACTAGGCATGCACTGTTCCCTTAGAGTAAGTCTCCTAAGTCTGGTCTACATAGACAAGGCATGTAGTGCTCGTTTGGAGCAAGTTCCTTTGGTCTGAACTGGATGCTATAGCCAAGAAACACAACCTAAGATAATTCCTTGAGGTTTAGATATTCCAAAGGTAGTCTTTAGAGTGCGAGGTCCCTTGGTCAAATCCCAGCGCAGTGGCTAAACTTCTTTGTAACCAAAATGGACACAAGAAGATTCTAAGAGTCATCTTAGAACATTCCAATGTCCATCATGGTCGCTAGGGCCACTTGGTAATCACAAAGAGCGCCATCTAGGCAAGGGGAATGCAATGCGGATTAGCCTTACAGTAGCTCATCCAAGGAGCCAATGCGTGCCTAGGCTAGAGAATGACTATACGATTAATAGTACTTATCAATTGCATGTTATTCATTATAGTTCTTACCTTTAAGACTCCTCATAGAGTAGTGCACCACGGGGAAACACTAAAGATGCATTGGTTGGTCTAAGCCTAAAGATTTAGCCCGGCACATCAAAGTGACTAGGTGCTAATGACATGGTGCAAGGAAGTGATTCGTACGAATTGCTTAATGTTCGACCATGATTCTGAGAATGATATCTCTTCCTAGCTGCGATACAATGAGCAAATGGTAAGTGCCACTGTGTGGACCTTGTTTTCTAGTCCATTACTTAAGGTCGGTTAACAAAGGCTTACGGATCCACACTTACTAGTTATAAGGCACGCTTCTACGTGGTCTCTTCCACTCCCTCTCTTGTAGTGAGCATCAGCTCCATGAGCTCCATGAGCTCCATGAGCTCCATGAGCTCCATCTCCTCTATCAGCTCTAACGGCGGGTGCTTGCACAAAGTGAATACGAGCCAAGGATAAGCTCTACCTTCGGGGGTAGAACCCTTGGATCCTAACCAAGATTAACTTTGTCCTTGGATGCCTGACCCTGGATTCAAAAGAGTGTATTCCTCTCTGTTTACAAGAGATCAACGACTAAAGAATAAGTAACAAATGAGCACCTACTAAACAGGTAGTAAGATAAGAGCCTAGATCAGCCTACATCCGTCTCAACGAAGTAGAGAGGAACACAATGAGAGAAGTAGAATGAAGAAATCCGTGACACTCACTCTTGAGCAGGTCAAAAGTGGCATATCAAAATTCACAAGTAAACAGATTGTCAATTGTGGAAATGGAAATTGGACATTGTCATCAGGGTACGTGACTACTTGAACATGTTCCTTTGAGAAGAGGTTGAAGCTCCAAGAATAGACGCTAGATATGAAGAGATCAGTGTGAAAACAATATGGCGCTTATAATTCTTATGACATCAATGCATGAGTAATAGCGTGTCCATCTCCAAGATATAACACATGCATTAGAGGCTTATGAGAAGGTTGCACATGTGTACTAATCAATCGCTCTTGCAAATCACCTCTTCATCCTCTTAAAACTGATTTCAATTAGGATAAGAGGGGGGATGATTCCGAACTTCCTACTGCAATTTCAAGGATTGTTACAATAAGTGACGTAAATAAACTAGAAAATCAATAGTAGTATGCGAGCCATGATCCCCATGGCGCTACCTAAAAGGTGGGATCATGTCATCACCGTCTTCAGTAATTACAAGGAGAAGGATTTGACGTATGAGGTAGTATCCGAGTATGTGCATAGTGAGATCATACTAAGTCTAATGTTTCGGCCAATGCTACAAAATGCGATGGTTGTGGCTTCAACCCCTCTTTTATTGAGAGGGACAGCAAAAGTGGTGGCAGTGGAGGAAAAGACAATGATGGCATTGTTAAATGTTCAAAACACCCTCCATAGTACCATAATTGTGGCAAACTTGGGCATTGGACGTGAGAGTATAGGCCTTTGAAAATAGAAGGCAGAGATCATAATGATAACAATGACGGTAAAAGAACCAGTAAGAAAGAGTAGACAAACATGATGGTTGCGAGTATGACATTAACAAAGGGAGTACCACTAGTCAAGTATTGAACCCACGCACTTGACTCTAGCATGAACCACTACTCTTCAAGGGGGAAGGATGGATTTATCTCCATTAACAACACTAAACATCGCTTGAGTTGTTCGAACAGCAGTCTTGTCTATAAGCAAGTCGAAGGAGGTAAGCAAATCATCATCAAGGTAAACAGTACAAAAAAAGACTTCAAGATAGAGAACAATGTCTACATGAGGCTGCCAACAACACACTAGTAGGAAATGTTCTCCATCTCACGCTGTTTTGCTTTCCTGCTGGGACTCATGCAAAGGAGATCTTGATATCTGTTGTCATGGGTATTCTCATGAGCTTGCAGTCCTCCATGTTGTAGTGCTTGAGGACCTCCATGATATACTTGGTCTGGTTTTAGCTTGATGGGTCCTATTGCTTGATTATGGTAGATGGCTATCCCGAGATGGAACTCGAGCAAACCCATGTCCCTCATCTTGAATTTCTTACAGAGATCTGTCCTCAGCTTGTTCAACTACTCGACGGATGACAAGCATATGATTAGGTCATCCGCGTATAATGCAACCAGTATCAAGCCTTACTCATCCTCCCGTACATAGACACTAGGATCATTCAGAAAGTGCATGGAGGTGAGCCCAACCATAAAACTATCCATCTCCTTGTACGACATCCTTGAGGCTTGTTTCAACCGGTAGAGTACTTTGACCAGTTGGCAAACCTTGTGGTTTGGAGCTTTCACTCCCTCGATCTCCTCCATCAACACTTCTTTGTCTAGCCCCCCATACAAGAAAGCTGACTTTGACATCCATCTGACTTCTCAGGTGCCTGATTACCTGACTTGGGCAATACAACCCATTCTCCTCATTTTACAATATGGACAGGGTCCAACAACTCTCCCGTACCAAGCGTCCTTTCATCAAACTCGTCATCACGGCACTTGATGAACTTTCTAGCCGCTTCGTCCCACAGCCTGTACGCCTTGTGTGCAATGTTGTATCCGACCATTACACACATACAAGGGCGTGCATCAAGCTTGCTACTTCCTTCTCTTGCTTGGATGTTTACCCAGGCAATACATTGAAAGATCCTTAAATGTGAGGTATCTGGCTTCTTCCCTAACGAAGCCTCCTGTGGTACTTGAGCTGCTTCTCTTCCTCCTTCTTACCACGCCTTCCAAGCGCTGCTGTCGGAGTTAGATTCACAAGGTAGCAAGCTGATTTTGCAGTTTCAGTCCAGAAGCAAGGTGGGAGTTTGGCGTCAAAGAGCAAACTTTGTTTCATGCCGAGGATAGTCAGGTTCATCCGCTCGGCAACGCCATTACGCAGGAGGGTGTAAGGCATGGTGGTTTTGTAGTTAATGCCGTGTTTGCTCAACGAGTCTTTGCACGCATCATACCCAGAATCGTTGTCCGTGCGCAATATCTTCACCTTCTTGCTTGTCCGCCGCTATACCATCACGACAAACTCTTGCAGCTTCTCCTTGATCTCTCCGTTTGTCTTGAGGAAATAGATTGACATCTTGCGACTGTGGTCATTGATGAAGGTCTATAAATACTTACTCCCGGCGTTCAAAGGGATGCAAAACGGTCCACACATATTAGAGTGAATGAAGTCCAACATTGCTGCCGCACATTGCCGTTACGCGCAAAGTGCATTCTTTTTGCCTTGCTTTTGAGGCATGGCTCCCACAACTTTTTGCAGTTTCCCACATTCTTGGCCTTGCAACCGTCCATCCCATGAACCACTTCGTGCTGTTGCATAGCTTGAAGTGTGCTGTCGGCGGCATGGCCAAATCGCCTGTGCCAGAACTCAGCGTTTGTGTTGGTAGAACTGGCCGCCATAGTGACAGCTTGTGGTGAAACATCAAGCTTTACAGACAGGCTCTTCAACCACCGCATATTCCTCATTGGTGCTTTCAAGGGACTTGGTCTCTAGTACAATGAGTCCATTAACTCTTGAAACTTGTCCGATAAGAATCTCCTGAGGATAGGAGATCTTAATGTCCTTTTATTTCAGAATCACAGCCTCCTGCTCCGTGAAGACGACCGTCATGTCGTGGTCTGTGATTTTGGACACAAACAAGAAGTTTACTGCAAAACAACATGTAGACCATGTTCTCTAGCTTCAATTGTTTTTCAGCACCATTCACCTTGATACTGATGAACTTATCCCCTTAAACTTGCGCATGGACAAGGCTTTTGTTGGCACATCTGAAGTGACATTTCGTATCCCAAATGGAGATGAATCCATCCTTCTGTCTTGAAGAGGTGTGGTTCATGATAGAGTGGAGCCTGTAGGCTCCACGCTTAAGAAGTGCTACTCCCTTCGTTGCCGGTACGCGCTCAGCCATCATGTTTGTCATCTCCTTCCTACCCTTTCCTTTGTCCTCATATCTACCACCATGATCTCCGTCTTCCTTCTTAGGAGCTTTGCACTCCCGTGCTCAATGCCCAAGCTTGCCACAATTATGTACTTCCCAGGTTGCTTTGAACTCTTTCGAATGCCGACATTTTTTTTCCTCCACCGCCACCGCTTCCGTTGCCGCTCTGACCAAAAAAGGAATTGTTGTAAAGACCACCGTACTGTGTAGCATAGGCTGAAATGCTAGCCTCACTACCGCTACAGGACATGACCTAGTTGCGCACGTACTTGGACACCGTCTCATACGTCAAATCCTTTTCCTTCCAACCGCCAAAGACGGTGATCACAAGACAAAAGCTTTCAGATAACGCCATGACAAGGATTATGGTCAGTATATTGGTACCGATTTCCCAATTTATTTGGATCACTTGCTTGAGTTGTCCTTCAAACTACAAAAGGAAGTCGAGAATTGACTCTCCCTCGCTGACCCTCATGGGAATCAGCTTTTGAAGGATGAAGAGGTGATTTGCGAGAGCTGTTGATTGGTGGACACATCCAAGCTTCTCATAAGCTTTTGATATATGTGTGATACCTTGGAGGTGGACATGCTGTTACTCATGCACTAATGTCACAAGAATCACAAGTGCAGTTTTTGATACTACACGCATCATATCGAGGATCTGTTTTTGAAGGTTCAATCTCTTCTCCAAGGAACATCTTGAAGTAATCACGCACCCTCATACCATAATCAAATTGCCATTTCTATAAGGGGAAACCGAATCCTGTGAACTTTGACATCTCACCATTGACGTGCTCAAGAGTGAGCGTCACGGCTGTCATCATAATACTTTCTCCTCTACTTCTCTGGTTCGTTGAGGCCAATGTAGGCTGATATAGGCCGTCGCTTACCCCTCAGCCGTTGATCAAGGTCAAGGAAAACAGAGAAGAAGGTACACTAGCAAACCCAGGGTCGTGCCACCAAGAGCAGTCTCTAGAATTTGCAAGTAGTGGACGGGCCAAGCATGGACTGCTCATATTGAGCATGTCCCCTGGGTCCGGTCCGACAGACCAGGTATGCACTGTCCTTATTCAAGGATAAGTCTCGTGGATTTGTGATGATGGCTGTTTAGATTATCGATCTGACCATACGAATGGAAAAAACAGCTGTTTAAAAGTCCGTTGTCTAAGTTTTGGACTGATACAAAATGGTCAAGTTGGAAGATACAAGATGTGCCTTGGATCAAAGGGTTTCTTCCCTGATTTAGGGATGACCTCCTAAATTATAACAGTGACATCGGCTGAGGCCGACGTGCTTTGGCAGCCAAAAGGCACTCCTCTGCTAATTATGCCTTGCGCTTGCCATTGTCTCAATTACTCCTTCACTTGATGTCTCTTGTTTGAGTTATGTGCTTGAGACTGAGCTTGATATGAATTGATAAGGTGGTTGCAATCTTGCTTGTGTGAGAGTGCTACTTAAGTTGGACTTTTACATCAAGGAAAAAGAAGGCTTAGAAGGCGGGAGCTCCAAAAACCTTGAGGAAAACCACCTAGGTAACTAGGTCTTACAAGAGGGATAGTTAACTCCTTGGAGGTGATTGTGATCCTTGGGTGAAATTCCCTTGGACAGCTGGTAGTTACCATTGTGTTGCTGCTGTTTTCTAGACTAGGGCCTCAAGCCTCATAACTCAGGAATCACAAAGGGGTTATGGACTAACGATTAGTGTGAAATATAGTTGTAAAAAGCATACAGATTACTCACTAACTCAGCATACATGAGGAGCGTAGACGTTTTATCTCACCTACAGGTGGTCCCTTCGGCCCCTGGTCCAAGATCTCTCATCAACCTGATATTGCCTCATCAGCCTTGCATTGGCATTAACAGCGGGTGTAGCAGAGCAGCCTCAACAAAAGCAGATCCGCTTCAACCATAGATACCATGGTAGCACCTACCGTCAAGGAAAGAGGCAAGAGTGCCGTGGAGAAAGACTGGTGAACCTACACACCTGTGGCCACTTGTGGAGCCGTGATGTCCGCAATAGAGGCAAGGAGTGGCATTCATGCGCCCATCCATAAACTTGATTGTATAAGGATTTCGCTCAGGAAGTTGTAGTTTGATATCATAGTCGATGAACGTGATCTCCTTCCCTACTTCAGCGGAGAGGCTGTTAAACTACTTTCATTCCAACCAGAGGAGCTGGCCGTGAGGAAGCAAGCCTACAAGAAATACATAGCCATTATGATTTGAGCACTACAGCAAAATCTGCTCTCCTCTCTCCGCCCTCACAAACGCAGCTGAGGCATACAAGAAACTATCGAAGATCTACCAGAGAAACTCCCTCACAAACGTTTTGGTGATCATCTCAAAGTTGCCAAAGATATAGCTGATTGACGGTGAAGATGTCTTAAAATTCCTCTAGGAGTTTGAGACTCTCCTTTAATAAGCCAGCAACATGGGCTCGAGTCTTGAAGCCGACATACAAGGGATCATTCTACTCATGTCTCTTCTTCCAAGTGAGGACCCCATGATCACTAAGATTAATAGCTAGCCACAGGATCACGTGAAGAACTCCAACATCTCGAAGTACATCAGCAATGAGGGTATGTGACGTACCCATAGCAAGGCTAATATCACAGCCTATGCTACGGGTGCAACAGGGAGTAGCGGCACTAGCAACTCTGGGTAGCGGCACGAGGCATGTAACAAGGAGAAGGATAAACAACGGCTTGGCAACTGCCACAACTATGGTAAAGTAGGATGAGAACGCAAATGTCGTGCTCCACAGAAGGAACGGATCAAGGGAGAAGGAGAGAACAGTGACAAAGGAGGCAAGGGTGGGAAGGAGCCCACCGCACTGATGGCACAAGGCATAAGTGGGGCTAGCAATGCACTCCTTAAGCCAGGGGCCTTTCCATCTGACTGTGGCACAACTTACCATTCCACCAACGACAAAAAAGGGTTGGTCTCCATGAGCCCTTGCCACCTGAACTTCCGTTGTGCTAACGAGAGGGTGGAACCAGCAGGAGGGTATGTGACAAGATGTTCATCATCCACGTGAATGGATAAGAGGAGGAATTCAAGCTCACAAAGGTAGTCTATCTGCCTAACTTTGTTGCCAACCTACTCTCTTTCGGGAAGATTACTGACAGAGACATGATGCTCGTCTTGGACAAGAACAGGGCCGTCATCATTCGCACGTCAACATGAAAATATAGTACACTAGAAACAATTTACTGGCAGATGTTCTAGGTGTGGACGGCCTGTACATCCTCCAAACCAAGGTTGACGGTGCTGCCAAAGCTGGGACAGTCATGAGTACCAACGAGAGTCAGGTAGTGGAGGCAAAAAGTAGCCATCCATCAACAACAGCAGATTCAACAAGAGCAGAGGAAACTGTGGCATTCTCTCAACCCAAAGCAGTCGCTACGATTACCACGGCATCGAGAACAAACTGTGGCGAAGACCATTTATAGGAAAAGTAGCCACCAGGCTTAGTTTCAGGTCAACAAGAGCAAGTTCCAATAATTAACTAAATGCTCAATCTGATCATCAATCCCATTTTATCGATGGAAAGATCATGTGGTAGAACGTTTACGGTCCACGTTTTGGGCTCATCGAACGGTCGGATTGGGAGATATGAATTTTCAAAGTCTCAAACTTTCAATTTTTCATCGATCGCTGATATCTAGGTGATCATGGGCGATGGCTCCATGCCTCAACCTCAGAAAAAGAAAAGACAAGAGGTCCAAGATCAAGACCTGATGGAAGAAACATCCAAAAAGATCATAGATTCCTGGGTTGCCTTGTCAACGTATACTGACTAGGAAAACGTACTTCTCTTTTCTTTTTATGTGAAGTAAGACCCTTGTGTACTAGCTATGACCACATGGTGACTCTCCATGGGATTCTGGGTTATATGACCACTAGGAGTGAGCCATGAGAGCATTTTCTAGCTCTCTAAGTTGTATGTTATTGATCAAATATGCTCCTTGTCCATGGCTGATATTTGGACAAGCACAGGACAGACTAGGCATGCACCTTTCCCTTGGAGTAAGTCCCCTAAGTCTGGTCCAGATACACAAGGCACGCACTACTCCTTTGAAGCAAATTCCCTTGGTCTAATCTGGATAGTATAGCCAGCAAATACTACCTATGATAACTCTTTGTGGCTCAAACGTTTCAAAGTTAGTCTCTACACCGAGAGGTCACTGGGTCAAATCCCGACCCGGTGACTAATTTTCTTTGAGACCAAAAGGGTAGAAAGCTCATTAGGAGCCAAGATGTCGAGTTTGATGAAAGGAAGCTCGGTAAGGGAAAGTCGCTAGACCTCGTCCATGATCTCAAATCAGGATAGTGGGTTATGTTCCTTGAGTCATGTGATCAGGTACGAGAAAACTAGCACCTAGTGCCAGGAAAGGATGGTATTGAAAGCAAAGTGGTTGTGCAGGCAGACACAGCGAAGGACTCTAACACAGAATCTGAGTCGTCCGCGGCCTCTACATCAAACTCTGAGGGAATTGGCTCTTCCTCAAACAATGGATCATTGGTAGTGCACGAGCAACAGAAGAAACTAAGCGTTGAAGCACCACCAGGAACCTACCGGCGTAGTACATGCCAGAAGAAACCTCCACCCAAGTACGATGCACAGAGTGCGGAATGGACTGGACTCAGCTAGTCATGCTTGGTTCAAGGAGAGCCTAAGCCCGTAACGGAGGCTATGAACTTAATAGATGCGGCCAAGTGGAAGGAGGTAGTGGATAGCAAATAGGCATCCATTGAAGAGAACGGAACATGAGTTTGAGTAAACAGGCCTCCAAAGACGCGCGTGGTAGATTCAAAGTTGGTACTCTGGAAAATGTTCAAGCAGGATGGTACTATTGACAAGTACAAGGTAAGAATGGTGGCGAAGGGATTTTCCCAACGTGTAGATTTATTGTACGAGGAGACCTTCACGCTTGTCGTCACCTTTGTCTTCATAAGGTCGATGTTGGACATCGCTGCTGCAAAAGATCTGGAGGTCTACCAGATGGACGTCAAGACAGCTTTCCTCTACGAGAAGCTAGAGAAAGAAGTGCTAATGGAAGAACGCAAGGGAATCAAAGCTCCCGAGGGCAAGGTTTGTAAACTGGTCAAAGTACTCTACGGACTAAAACAGGACCCATGGATATGGTACAAGGAGATGGACATCTTCATGGATGGGCTGGCCTTCACACACTACCAGAATGACCCTAGTGTCTGTGTACGGAAAGATGAGCAAGGCTTGATGGTAGTTGTATTGTACGTGGATGACTTGATCATTTGCTCATCATTGGTCGAGCTACTCAACAAGCTGAAGATAGATCTCAGCAACACGTTCAAGAGGAAGGACATGGATTCACTCGAGTTCTACCACGGGATAACCATCTACCGCAATCGAGCAGCAGGCACCATCGAGCGTAACCAGACCAAATACATCATGGAGGTCCTCAAGCGCTACAACATGGAGGACTCCAAACCCATTAGCAGACCCATGACAACAGACATCAAGCTCTCTTCTTCCATGACCCCCAGTACGGAAGCAAAACGGTGTAAGATAGAGAACATTCCCTATAGGTCTTCTGTTGGCAGCCTCATTTATGCCATGGTAGGAACACGTCCTGATATTTCCTATGCTATTGGACAAGTCAGCAGGTTTGTGGTCAATCTAGGGCCAGACTACTGGCAAGCAGTCAAGCGCACCATGCGCTATCTACAAAAGACCTGACACATGTGGATCTATTTTTCAAGGCAAGAAGAATGTCACCCACTACGGCTGGTGTGCTACACAAACGCCGACAAGGGAGGAAGAATCAATGACTAAAAGTCCACCTCGGGCTTTGTATACCTCTTGAACGGAAGTGCTGTCTCTTGGACAAGCAAAAATAAAGACTGTATCTCCGTCTCTACCATTGAGGCAGAGTACATCGCTCTATCAAAAGCATTCAAGGAGAGACCATGGATACGCAGTTTGCTTGCCCAGATGAAAGTGCCACAAACGCAGGTAACAGGGGTGTGTATCGACAACAAGAGTACTATGAAAATAGTGCATGATGGTGTCATCTCCTACCGGACCAAGCACATCGACATCAGGTAACTCTACTCACGTGACTCGGTCGCAAAGAGATCGTGGACTTGGAATACGTGGAGACCAAGAAGATGCTCGCAGATTGCATGACAAAGGCACTGGACAGCGAGTTACACTACAGGTATTTGAGGCATCGGTATGGTTAACGCAGCGGACAAAGATTAAGCCAAGACAACTGGAGAGAGGAGAAATCTTGCAACTAATGGACAGAGGTACAATGGAGAGTTTGTTCATCTGATACGCTCCTCGTCCATGGCTGATATTTGGAGAGGTACTAGATGAACTAAGAATGCACTACTCCCTTAGAGGAAGTCCTCTAAGTTTTGCCTAGATATACGAGGCATGCACTGCCCCTTTGGAGCAAGTCCCCTTGGTCTACTCTGGATAGTATAGCCATTAGCACTACCTAGGATAACTCCTTGTGGCGTAGACGTTCTAGTGTTATTCTCTGGAGCGAGAGGTCACATGGTCAAATCCCAGCTCAGTGACTAACTTTCTTTGTAACCAAAATGGAAACAAAAAGTTCTTAAAGACATCTTAGAACATTCCAAGGTCCTTCCTAGTGGCTGGCGCCACTTGGTAATCACACGAAATGCCATGTACACAGCAGGGATAATGCAAACCACATTGCTCCTAAAGTGGCTCATCCAAAGAGCAACTGCGCGCCTAGGCTAGAAGCTGGCTCTAGGACTATAAAGACCTATCTGTTGCCTTTTATTTAGCACAGTTTTTACCTTTGAGGCTCCTAATAGATTTCTCCACCCGACGTAGACACCAAAGAACCATTGGTCGGTCTATGCCCCATGAGTTCGCTCCTCGCATAAAATTGACCAGGTACTAAGAAGACAATGCAAGGAAGTGCTTCCTATCAACTGCTCAGTGTGGAATCTTGCTCAGAGGGTGATATCATGTTGGAACTTGAGGAGAGAGGGAGCCTTGGA
Organism: Penium margaritaceum; assembly: GCA_023375785.1. Lineage (NCBI taxonomy): Eukaryota > Viridiplantae > Streptophyta > Zygnematophyceae > Desmidiales > Peniaceae > Penium > Penium margaritaceum. Next base: position 105,084 of record SZWC01001103.1, on the reverse strand, counting down.
GCAGCGAGTATGTGTGATTGGAAGGGCATCACTTGTGCTGAAAAATGGTTGTTCAATCACTCAAGATAATGGAGTACATATAGAGCTAGAGCTTGGGCAAGTCAGCCCTCTTACAAACCATACCACTTAGCCATGGAGGCTAAGGCTCACACACTAGAGAACTGAGCCAGATGGCTCCTTTCCCAACATCCATGTGTTTGTGGGCTATGTGACCACTAGGACTGTGCCATGAGAACATTCTCTAGCTCTCTAGGTAATATGTGAGTGGTCAGTCTGATTGCTAGGCTGATTTCCTTCCTTATGGACTCTAGTGTGTCAGCCTTAGCCTCCATGGCTAAGTGGTGTGGCTTGTGAGAGGGCTGACTTGCCCAAGCTCTAGCTCTATATGTACTCCATCATTCTGAGTGATTGAACAACCATTCTTCAGCACAAGTGATGCCCTTCCAATCACACATGCTCGCTGCTCCAAGGCTCCCTCTCTCCTCAAGTTCCAACATTTAGTGTCAGAGCCAAGTTCTGCCACTTCCAGCCAGCACAAGCCGTCACTTTGAGAGTGACGGGTTGGAAGGCAACCTTCATCAGATTTGACAATCGACCACTTTATCTTCAAGTTTAAGAGAAAAGCTTTCCAACGAGCCCAACATCGCGAAGATCCAACAGTCGGATTGAGAGTTATGCTCAAAACGAGGTCGGCCAGGGCTACATTCTTCTCTATGAGTAAGACTACCGCCTTGTGATGACCATAACTCTCTCATTTCTTTGTCAAATTTACAAAGTGGCATATGCGAATTGTAGTATTTTTCCTAAGCTTTCCATTGATTTGTTTGGGAGAAACGCCGTTTACAAACTGGCTGGTCTGAGTTGGAGTAGGAGCAGAAGCATACCCTGTTTTCAAGAGGGCATATCTTTCAAAATCCCCTGTTGATGACCCTGTTTTATGGGTCGATCTGAAAGTTTTTGAGCTGAATTTTCCAGTGGTGGGCTCAGTTTTTCAAAACTACCAGTGTGCTGGCACCTACAGTCCATTTTCTGTCAGACAGATTTCTGGCAGAAGCAGCAGCAGAAGCAGGGGTAGCGCCGCTATCCAAGGGCAACGCTGAGCATCACCAAGGCTCAAAATGGCAGCAGCTAGCGTTGTGAAAGCAGCCCAGCCTTTGGAGAGGCTGGAGGGACGCGCCAACTTCACGTTTTGGAAGATCCGTACCCGCCTCTTTTTGGAGGAGAGGGGCTTGTGGGAGGTGGTGAGCGGCGACGAGCCGGCTCCAATTCCACAGGCAAAAGGCATCACCGTAGCGCAGGTGGTGGCGGGAAAGACGCCGCAAAAAAATGCAGCTGATGCGGGTTCTTCTACAGCTGTACCAGCAACGTACGAGGAGTGGAAGAAGAAGGACAGGCAGGCCTACAGGTTGCTTGTTAACACCATCTCCAACCCGCATCTTGAGTATGTGAGTGACAAGGCTACTGCAAAGGAGGGGTGGGACACGTTGTGCAAGAAGTATGAGAGCAAGGATCCTGCATTCCTCATGCTTTTGGAGGAAAAGATGATGGCGCTGAAAATCCAGGGTGGTGAAGGGATGGAGGCGTATTTGGACAGGGCAAAGGAGCTGGCGAAGCAGCTGAGAGCGGCCGGCAATCCTGTGGAAGAGACGCGCTTCATCCTCCTCTTGCTGAGGGGACTCCTAACCAGCTACAACACGGTACGAGAGACGCTGGAGTGCCAGCCAACTCTCGACCTCGACTTCATCTGCACACACCTGGTGCAGGTAGAAGTGCGTCGCAATGCAGCAAAGCGCAATGGCGGCAACAACAGTGAAGCAGCTTTTATGGCCATGGGCTCACGCAACTAGCAGCAGCAGCAGTCCGGGCAGGAGAGAGGCAAGAAGAAGGGCAAGTGCCACTATTGCCAGAAAGAGGGGCACTACAAGAAAGAGTGCTTCAAGTTCAAGAGGAACCAGAAAGAGCAGCAGCAGCAGCAGGAGCACCAAAAGCAGCAATCTCCACAGCAACAGCAGCAGCAGTCACAGCAACGCCAGCAGCAGCAGCAGCAGCAGAACCAGACTAGCATGCACCATTTTGGAAACATGAACGTCGCCAAGGAAGTGCGTGACCGCCTCTTCATGGCGAAGTCTGACATGTCGCAGAAGGAAAAGGCGGATCTGGCGTGGTACAAGGACTCGGGGTATACCAAGAGTCTGACGCACCACAAGGAGTGGTTCACACAGCTGCTCTCCATTCCTCCTCGGCCGATTGCTTTGGGTGATGATCGGGTGGTGTATGCTGAGGGGATTGGGATTGTGGAGATGTGGTTGGAGACTCCGCGTGGCATTGAAGTGGGAGTTTTCCATGGCGTGCTGTATGTGCCTGATGCTGCTTTCAACCTTCTCTCAGTGTCCTCTCTCACCAATACAGGACTGCGCGTTGTCTTCGATGATGACTATGGCTACATCCTGAACAAGGAAACAGGAGAGGAGTTGGCCAAGTCGGTGAAGGAGGACGACATGTACCGCCTACTGGGGGCGACCAAGATCCCGCGTGAGCAGAGTCTTGCAACAATGGTGCAGGCGACAGATGGTGAGATCTGGCATGCGCGCTACGGCCACATCGGCATGCGCGCCTTGCAGCAGCTTCACGCAAAGCGGATGGTGCGTGACCTGCCTACCATCTCTAACTTTGAGCAGCAGTTATGCATCGGATGTTTGGAGGGGAAGCAACACCACGAGACGTTCCCTGGAGCAGGGGAGCTTGGAAAAGAGGTGTTGGAGCTGGTCCACATGGACTTGTGCGGACCGATGTAGACCCAGAGCTTTGGAGGCTCTAGGTATTTTCTCACCTTCATTGATGATTTCAGCCGTTGCACTACTGTGTACTTGGAGGAAAGGAATTTCCTCCAAGGACCAGTGCTTTGACAGGTTCAAGGAGTTCAAGGCAATGGTGGAGAACCAATCTGGCAAGAAGATCAAGGCGTTGCGCAGCGACCGTGGTGGAGAGTACCTGAGCAAGGAATTCCAGGACTACCTCGCAGCAGCTGGCATCAAGGCGCAGCGTACCGCGCCGTACTCGCCGCAGCAGAACGGTGTAGCAAAACGTGCCAACCGTACCATTGTGGAGTCGGCGCGCTCCATGCTGCACGCGGCCCGGCTAACCTACGACTTCTGGGCTGAAGCCGTGAGCACTGCGGTCTACATCAAGAACCGCAGTCCAACTAAGGCGCTGGAGCAGATGATGCCGTAAGAGGCGTGGTTCGGCAAGAAGCCAAGCGTAGGTCATCTTCGCACGTTTGGCAGCTTGGCGCACATGCACGTGCCATAGAAGAAGCGGCAAAAGTGGGATGCGAAGAGTGCACAGATGCTGATGATTGGCTACGACGTGGCAAGCAAGGCGTATCGCCTCTACGAGAGGGATACAGGCCACGTTATCATCTCCAGGGATGTCGTCTTCAACGAGAGCAACGTCATCGGCACCAACATCGTGTGTGAAGAGGCAATAGAACCAGCACCTGACAAGAAGTGGGAGCAGAAATTCTTCCTGACCCAGTTTCTCCCGATCCTTCCTCCACTGTGACAGTGGGAGAATCGCTCTACTCTCCCATGTGTGATGTTGTAGATACAACAGCTTCATCAGCAGAAGCAGAGGAGGGAGATGTAGCACCACGAGAAGCAGCAGTTATGCCAGCAGCACCACGCCAGCCGCCCGCTAACGCTCCAGCACCAGGTCGTAGGTACCCTCTTAGGGTGCGTTACAAGCCTGGTGAGTGCGGCCATTTCGAGATGCTGCAGAAACCAGAACAGATGAACGTCGCAGTTGCAGCAGATTCAGATGAGCCAACGTCACACAAGTAGGCCATGGGTGCACCGGATGCAGCAGATTGGGCGCAAGCCGTGCAGCAGGAGATACAGTCGCAGCTGGACAACGGCACGTGGGAGCTGACTGAGCGTCCACCAGGACGTAAGGTGATCAAGTGCAAGTGGGTGTTCAAGAAGAAGCGGGGAGCAGATGGTAACCTGGAAAAGTACAAGGCGAGGCTGGTCGCCAAGGGCTACTCGCAGCAGGAGGGCATCAACTACACAGAAACGTTTGCCCCTGTTGCAAAATTTGCCTGTGTGCGCACGCTCCTCTCTTATGCAGCAGCTGAGGACTTTGAGGTTCACCACCTGTATGTCAAGACGACATTCTTGAATGGTGACTTGGAGGAGGAGATCTACATGGAGCAGCCGGAGGTGTTCGTCATGGATGGCCAGGAGCACCTTGTCTGCAAGCTGCAGAAGTCGCTGTACGGCCTGAAGCAAGCGTCACGTGCTTGGAATCAAAAGTTGGATGCAGCGTTGCAGTGCATGTGGTTTGAGCGCAGCGAGTGTGACTACAGCGTGTATTGCTGGCAGCATGAGCATGAGATCGTCATCATCATTGTCTATGTGGATGACATGCTCCTCCTTTCCAACAGCATGTTTGCACTGCAGGAGTTCAAGGAAGCCATGTAGGAGCGCTTCCAGATGTCTGATCTCCGGGAGGCATCATACTTCCTCGGTATCCAGATCACGCGTGACCGCAAGTCACGCTCTCTCTCGCTGCAGCAGAGCCGCTACATCAAGGATGTTTTGCAGCAGTTCGGCATGGCAGAGGCAGTTGGAGACGCGGCAGTACTTCAGGGCTTCAATGGAGAAGCAAATGCTGCTGAGCGGCAGAAGTACCAGAGCGCCGTCCGCAGTCTCATGTACCTGATGGTGGCAACCAGGCCGGACCTCGCACAGGCTGTGAGCGCTGTGAGCCAGCACATGGCTAATCCCAGACCGGAGCACCAAAAGGCACTGAAGCGGATCTTCCGCTACCTTGCTGGAACCATCAACATCGGCATCACCTACAACGGCAATGACAACAACATCATCGGCTACACAGACACAGATAGGGCTTCAAACCCTGAGGATCGCAAGTCCATCTCTGGACATATGTTCCTCATGAATGGTGGAGCCATCAGCTGGTGCAGCAAGCAACAGGTGGTCGTGGCGACCTCGAGCACAGAAGCTGAGTACGTATCTCTCAGCTTTGGAGCCAAGGAAGCAGTTTGGCTCCAACGTCTCATGGCAGAGATGAGTAGGAGTGCAGCAGTTCCAGTTCCTGTGCGCGTCGACAACTAGAGCGCAATCGCACTCGCCAAGAATCCTGAGCCCCATGCACGCACCAAGCACATTGATATTGCATATCATTTCATCAGGCACATGGTGCAGGAGGATGCTATCAAGCTGGAATTTACTCCAACCAGCAAGCAGGTCGCTGATTTCTGCACCAAGCCAGTGACCCGTGAGAAGCAGCAGTTCTGCATGAAGGCATGTGGACTCAGCCCACTCTGACTGCGGCAAAGTGGGAGATTGTTGGGAAAGGAGCCATCTGGCTTAGTTTCAGGTCCACAGGAGCAAGTTCCAGGAAAGTACTAGATGCCTGCTCCGATCACCGAACCCACTTCATCACTTGAAAGATCAGGTGGCAAAATGTCTACTGTCCAAGTTTGAGGCCGATCCAACGGTCGGATTGGGAGATATGAATTTTCGAAGTTTCGGGGGTTATGGACCGTCGATGTGTGGGTGGGCATGGGTGATGGCTCCATGCCTTAGCCTGAGAAAAGAAAAAGGCAAGAGGTCCAGGGTCAAGACCTGATGGGAGAAATATCCAAAAAGGTCCTTTGTCTTAGGATTGCCATGTCAGAGTGTGCTGACTAGGATAAAGGCACCTCTCCTTACTTTTTAGGTGAGATGAGATCCTTGTATGCTAGCCATGGACACATGGCAATTCTCCATAAGTTTGTGGGTTATGTGACCACTAGGAGTGTGCCACGAGAGCATTCTCTAGCTCTCTAGGTCGTGTGTGAGTGGTCAGCCTGATTGCTAGGCTGATTTCCTCCATTGTGTGAGATTATGGACTCTAGTGTGTGAGCCTTAGCCTCCATGTCTAAGTGGTGTGGTTTGTGAGAGGGCTGACTTGCCCAAGCTCTAGCTCTATATGTACTCCATAATTTTGAGTGATTGAACAACCATTCTTCAGCACAAGTGATGCCCTTCCAATCACACATGCTCGCTGCTCCAAGGCTCCCTCTCTCCTCAAGTTCCAACAATGGAGAATCGCCATGTGTCCATGGCTAGCACACAAGGATCTCACCTCACCTAAAAAGTAAGGAGAGGTTCCTTTATCCTAGTCAGCACACTCTGACAAGGCAATCCTAAGACCAAGGACCTTTTTGGATATTTCTTCCATCAGGTCTTGACCCCGGACCTCTTGCATTTTTCTTTTCTCAGGCTAAGGTATGGAGCCATCACTCATGGCCACCCAGACATCGACGGTCCATGACCCCCAAAACTTTGAAAACTCATATCTCCGAATCCAACTGTTGGATCGGCCTCAAACTTGGACCGTAGACATTGTGGCATCTGATCTTTCCAATGCTGAAGTCAGATTGACAATCGAAGCAGGGAACTGGTACTTTCTAGGAATTTCCTCTTGTGGACCTGAAACTGAGCCGGATGGCTCCTTTCCCAACATATCATCTCTTGGTTATGATACCCAGAGCAATCAGCGGAAATCATTATGTCAAGACCCATTTTCTAGACCGTTGCCTCAGGCAGGTTGACATGTGTGAGAGGTCGGCCTGACTGCTAGGGTGATTTCGTTCCTTGTGTGAGATTATGGACTCCAGTCTGTGAGCCTTAGCCTCCATGGCTAAATAGTACGGCTTGTAAGATGGCTAACTTGCCCAAGCTCCAGTTCTACATGTACTCCATCATGAGTGTTTCAATAACCATTCATCAGTACAAGTGATGTCCTTTAAGTCCCACATGTTTACTAGTCCAAACCTCCCTTTTCTCCAGTTCCAACATTTGGTATCACAGCCAAATTCTGCCAATTTTAGCCAGCATAGGCCATCACTTTGAAAGTGACAAGTTATAGTGAAATCTTCGTACAATTTTACAATCAAGCCGTCATTTTGAGAGTGGCTGGATCTTCAAGTTCAGGAAACAAAATTTGCAACGAGTCCAAGATCCCAAAGATCTAACATTTGTATTGAAGTTATGCTAAAAATGACATCAGCTAAGGCTATATTCTTCTCTGTGAGTAAGAATTTTGCCTTGTGATGACCATAAGTATCTCATTTCTTTGTCAAGTTTTAGAAGTAGTAGAATCTAATTGAATAATTTTTCCTAAGCTTACCATTGGTGCAAAAATATTTGTATTCCATTAGTATGTTTAGGAGATATGTCATTAACAAGAATGCCAGTCTAAGCTGGAGTGGGAGCGGAACCATACCCTGTTTTCAAAAGAGCATATCTCAAAAAATCCTCTGTTCATGACCCTGTTTATGACTCCATCCAAAACAAAAATAAGCTGAAATTTTCAGTGGTTAGTTTTCTTTCTCCAAATTCTTACTTAACAAGCCAATACAGTCTCTTTTCTATTAGACAAATTTCTGGCAGAAGTAAAAGCAGAAACAGGGGTAGCGTCGCCACTCAAGGGCAACTCTGAGCATTACCAAAGTTCGTAATAGCAGCAGCAGGCGTATTCAGAGCACCTTAGCCCTGGGTGAGGCTGGAAGGATGCGCCAAGTTTGGAAGATCCGTACTCGTCTCCTTTTGGAGAAGACGGCCTTGTGGGAGATGGTGAGCGACGACAAGCGTGCTCTCCCTCCAATGGCAAAAAGCATCACCGCAGCAAAGGTGGTGGTGGAAGACGCCATACAAAGGTGTAGTAGATGCAAGTTCATCTACAACTATAGCAACGGCATATGAGGAGTAGAAGAAGAAGGATAGGCAGGCATAGAGGCTTCTTGTCAACACTATCTCGAACTCGCATCTTCAGTACGTGAGTGACAAGGCTAGTACAAAAGAGGAGTGTGACACGTTGTGCAAAAACTATGAGAACAAGGATCCTGTATTTCTCATGCTTTTGGAATAGAAGATGAAGGCATTGAAAATACACCGTCGCAAAGGGATAAAGGCGTACTTGGACAGGCAAAAGAACTAGCGAACTAGCTGAAAGCCGCCAGTAACCCTATGGAAGGCATACGCCTTGTCCTCCTCTTGCTAAGGGGACTCCCAATGAGTTATGACACGGTATGAGAAACGTTAGAGTATCGACTAATTTTTTACGTGGCGTTCATCTACACACACCTTGTACAGGTAGAAATGCATCGGAATACAGCAAAGCGCAATGACGGTAGTAGTAGTAGCAGTGAAGCAGCTTTCATGACCATGGGCTCACGAAACCAGTAGCATCAGCAGTTCAGGGAACAAAGGGGTAAGAAGAAAGGCAAGTGCCACTATTGCCAACAAGAGGATGACTAAAAAAGAGATCGTCATGTTCAAGACGGACCAGATGGAGTAGCAACAGTAACAAACGCAACAATCTCCATAGCAACCGCAGCAAAAATCACAGCAATGTTAACAGTAGTACCAGCAATAACAACAGAACCAGACCAGTCTCGGTCTTTTGGGCAACATGAATGTGGTCAAGGAAATGCGCAACCGCCTCTTCATGGCAAAGTCTTATATGTCGTAGAAGGAAAAGGTGGAACTGGCATGGTACAAGGACTCAGGATGTACCAAGAGTCAACGACACCACAGGGAGTGGTTCACGCAACAGCTCTCTATTCCCCCTTGACTGGTTGCTTTGAGTGATGATTAGGAGGTATATGCTTAGGGGATTGTGATTGTAGTAATGTGGTTACAGACCCTGGGAGGCATTGAAGTAGCAGTGTTCCATGGCATGCTGTATATACCTGATGTTGCGTTCAACCTTCTCTTAGTGTCCTTTCTCACCAACACAGGAATGCGAGCTGTCTTTGACAATGACGATGGATATGTCCCCAACTAGGAAATGGGAGAGGACTTGACAAGGTCGGTGAATGAAGGCGACTTGTACCGTCTCGCGGGGGTGACCAAGATCCCCCGCGAGCAGAGTCTTACAACAGTGGTGAGACTACATATGGAACAATCTGGCATGCGCGCTACCGCCACGTCGGCATGCGTAACTTGTTGCTGTTGACCTGATATGTTCCTTGTCCATGGCTGATGTTTGGACAGGTACAAGACGGACTAGGCATGCACTGCTCCCTTGGAGTAAGTCCTCTAAGTCTGGACCAGATAGACAAGGCATGCACTGTTCCTTTGGAGCACGTCCCCTTGGTCTAATCTGGATTGTATGGCCAGCAAATACTACATAGGACAACTCCTTGTGGCTTAGACATTCGAGAGTTAGTCTCTGGACCGAAAGGTCACTGGGTCAAATCCCAGCCCTGGTGACTATTTTTTTTTGTGACCAAAAGAAGAAGAGGAAGGATCTAAGAGATATCTTAAAATATTCCAAGGTTTTTCCTAGTGGTTGGCGCCACTTGGCGGTCACTGGGAATGCCATGTAGGCAGGGGGGATGATTTAATCGAGACTACCCCAAAAGTGGCTCATCCAAGGAGCCATTGCGCTCCTAGGCTAGAGGCTTGCTATAGGACTATAGAACCTGTTTGTTGCTTATCATTGAGTACAGTTCTTACCTTTGAGACTCCACACATAGTTATTCACGAGAGGCAGACACTAAAGAAGCATTGGTTGGTCTTCGCCCTAGGAGTTCACTCCTTGTGCGGAAGTGACCACATGCTAAGGAAAAAGAACAAGAAAGTGATTCCTATGAATTGCTCCTTGTGAAACCTTGGCTCTGACGATGATATCATCCAGCTTTGTTCAAGCTCCACAGGAGCAAGTTCCAAGAAAGTACCAGATACCTGCTCTGATTTTCAATCGAACTTCTTCATTGGAAATATCAGGTGGCAAAAGTTTTACGATCCAAGTTTGAGGCCGATCCAACGGTCGGATAGGGAGATATGAATTTTCAAAGTATTCGGGGTCATTGACCACCGATAACCGGGTGACCATGGGCGATGGCTCCATGCCTTAGCCTGAGAAAAGAAAAAGGCAAGAGATCCAGGGTCAAGACATGATGGGAGAAATGTCCAAAAGGGTCCTAGATTCCTGGGATGCCTTGTCAGAATGTGCAGACTAGGAAAAAGGTACCTCTCCTTACTTTTAGGTGAGGTGAGATCCTTGTGTGCTAGCCATGGACACATGGCGATCCTCCATGGGATTGTGGGTTATGTGACCCCTAGGAGTATGCCATGGGAGCATTCTCTAGCTCTCTAGGTGGTATGTGAGTGGTCAGCCTCATTGCTAGAATGATTTCCTCTCTTGTGTGAGATTATGGACTCTAGTGTGTAAGCCTTAGCCTCCATGGCTAAGTGGTGTGGCTTGTGAGGGCTGACTTGCCCAAGCTCTAGCTCTATATGTAATCCATCATTTTGAGTGATTCAACAACCATTCTTTAGCACAAGTAATGCCCTTCCAGTCCTGTATGCTCGGTGCTCCAAGGCTCCCTCTCTCCTCCAATTCCAACATTCGGTATAAGAGCCAAGTTCTACCACTTTGAGCCAGCACAGTCCGTCACTTTGAGAGGGACGGGTTGGAAAAAAACCTCTACCAAATGTAACAATCGACCACAAGATCTTCAAGTTCAAGAGACAAGCGTTCAAACGAGCACAAGATCGCAAAAATCCAACTGTGGGATTGAGAGTTATGCTTAAAACGAGGTCGGCCAGGGCTACACTCTTCTCTCTAAGTAAGGCTGTCACCTTGGGATGACCATAACTCTCTTGTTTCTTTGTCAAATTAAAAACGTAGCACATACGAATTGAATTATTTTTCTTAAGCTTTCTATTGGTGCAAAAATATTTGCATTCCATTGCTACGTTTGGGAGACACGCCGTTTACAAGCTGGCTGGTTTAAGCTGGAGTAGGAGCAGAAGCATACCATATTTTCAAAAACGCATATCATTGAAAATCCCTTGTTGATGACCCTATTTTATGAGTCGATCTGAAAGGTTTTGAGCTGAAATTTTCAGTGGGAGGCCCCGTTTTTCAAAAGTCCCACTCTCTTGGCATCTACAATCCATTGTCTTTTAGACAGATTTCTCGCTAAAGTAGCAACAAAAACAGGGATAGCATCGCCACTCAAGGGCAGTGCAGAGCATCACCAAGGCTTAAAATGGCACTAGCAGGCGTGATAACTACAACCCAGCCATTGGAGAGGCTAGAAGGACGCGCCAACTTCACATTTTGGAAGATCCGTACGCGCCTCTTTTTTTAGGAGAGGGGCTCGTGGGAGGAAGTGAGCGGCGACGAGCGCGCTCCGCCTCCACAGGCAAAAGGCATCACCGCAGCAGAGGTAGTGGCAAGAAAGACGCTGCAGAAAGGTGCAGTAGATGCAAGTTCATCTACAACTGTAGCAGTGGCATATGAAGAGTGGAAGAAGAAGGACAGGTAGGCCTATAGGTTGCTTGTTAACACCTTCTCCAATCCGCATCTTTCGTACGTGACTGACAAGGCTTCTGCACAAGAGGGGTGGGACACGTTGTGACACAAGCATGAGAGCAAGGATCTTGCATTCCTCATGCTTTTGAAAGAGAAGATGATGGCGTTGAAAATGCAGGGTGGCGAACGGATGGACGCGTACTTGGAGACGGAAAAGGAGCTAACAAAGCAGTTGAAAGCGGCTGGCAACCCTGTAAAAGACACACGCTTTGTCCTCCTCTTGTTGAGGGGACTCCAAACAAGCTATGATACGGTGCAAGAGACGTTGGAGTGCTAGCCGACTCTCGACCTCGACTTTATCTGCACGCACCTGGTGTAGGTGGAACTCCGTCGCAATGCAGCAGAGCGCAATGGCGGAAGGAGCAGCAGTGAAGGAGCTTTCATGGCCATGGGCTCACGCAACCAGCAACAGTAGCAGTCCGGGCAGCAGAGAGGCAAGAAGAAGGGCAAGTGCCACTATTGCCAGAAAGAGGACCACTAGAAGAAAGAGTGCTTCAAGTTCAAGAGGGACCAGAAGGAATAGCAGTAGCAGCAACAAAAGCAACAATCTCCACAGCAACAGCAGAAGCAATCACAGCAACGTCAGCAGCTCTAGCAGCAGCAGCAGAACCAGAACGGCGTACGTCATTTTTGCAACATGAACGTCTCCAAGGAGGTCCGCGACCGCCTCTTCATGGCGAAGTCTGACAAATCGCGGAAGGAAAAGGCGGATCTGGCGTGATACAAGGACTCGGATTGTACCAAGAGTTTAACTCACCAGAAGGAGTGGTTTACGCGGCTCCTCTCCATTCCCCCCCCCCCGTCCGATTGCTTTGGGTGATGATCAGGTGGTATATGCTGAGGAGATTGGGATTGTAGAGATGACTATGGCTACATCCTCAATATGGAAACAGGAGAGGAGTTTGCAAGGTCGATGAAAGAAAGTAATATGTACTGCCAGCTGGGCGCGACTAAGATCCCGCACGAATAGAGCCTTGTAGCAGTGGTGTAGGCCACAAATGGCTAAATCTGGCATGCGCGCTACGGCCACATCAGCATGTGCGCCTTAGAGCAACTTCAAACGAAGCAGATGGTGCGTGACTTCCCTACCATCTCTAACTTTGAGCAGCAATTGTGCATCGACTGTTTGGAGGTGAAGCAGCATCGCGAGGCGTTCTCTGAAGCAGAAGAGCACGCGAAGGAGGTGGTCAAGCTGGTCCACACAGACTTGTGTGGCCTGATGCAGACCCAGAGGTTTGGAGGCTCTAGGTATTTTCTCACCTTCATTGATGATTTCAGCCGTAATACTATTGTGTACTTCCTTTCCTCCAAGAACTAGTGCTTTGACAGATCCAAGGAGTTCAAGGCCATGGTGGAGAACCAGCCTGGCAAGAAAATCAATGCGCTGTACAGCAACCGCGGTGGAGAGTACCTGAGCAAGGATTTCCAAGACTACCTTGCAGTAGCACGCATCAAGGCGCAGCGCACCGCGCCATACTCGCCACAGCAAAACGGCATAGATGAATGTGTCAATCGCACCATCGTTCAGTGAACGCGCTACATGCTGCATGCGGCTCCGCTCACCTACGACTTTTAGGTGAAAGCAGTATACATTGCGGTGTATATCAAGAACCGCAGTCCAACTAAGGCCCTTGAGCAGACGATGCCGTACGAGGCATGGTTCAACAAGAAGTCGAGCGTGGGTCATCTTTGCGCGTTTGGCAGCTTGGCGCACATCCTCGTGCCAAAGGAGTAGCGGCAAAAGAAGGACACGAAGAGCGCACAGATGCAGATGATAGGCTATGACGTGACAAGTAAGGCGTATCACCTTTACAAGAGGGATACAAATCACGTCATCATCTCCAGGGATGTCGTCTTCAACGAGAGCAATGTCATCCATACCAATATTGTTTGTAAAAAGCAACAAAAGTAGTAGCTGACGAGGCATTGGGAGCACATATCCTTCCAGACCCAACCTCTCCTGATCCTTCCTCCATTGTGACAGTGGGAGAACCAGTCTACTCTTCCATGTCTAATGCAACAGATACAGCGGCCTCATCGGCAAAAGCAGAGAAAAAAGATGCACCACCATTAGCAGAAGCAGTTGTGCCAGCAGTTACGCGCCAGCCGCCTGCTAACGCTTTGGCACCAGGTCGAAGGTACCCTCTCAGGGTGCGCTACAAGCCTAGAAAGCGCGGGCATTTCTGGATGCTTCAAGAACCAGATTAGATGAACGTCGCAGTTGTAGCAGACTCTGTTGAGCCAGCGTCGTACAAGGAAGCCATGGCTGGACCACATGCAGGAGATTGGGCGCAATCTATGTAGCAAGAGATACAGTCACAGCTTGACAACGTCACGTGGGAGCTAACAGAGCGTCCACCTGGACGCAAGGTAACAAGGGGTAAGAAGGTGTTCAAGAAGAAGCGGGGAGCAGATGGCAATCTAGAAAAGTACAAGGCAAGGCTAGTCGCCAAGGGCTACTCGGAGCAAGAAGGCATCGACTACACAGAAACCTTTGCCCTTGTTGCAAAGTTTGCCTCCGTACGTACGATCCTTTCCTATGCAATTGCAGAGGACTTTGAGGTCAACCANAGATTAGATGAACATCGCAGTTGCAGCAGACTCTGTTGAGTTAGCGTCGTACAAGGAAGCCATGGCTGGACCACATGCAGGAGATTGGGCGCAACCTGTGTAGCAAGAGATACAGTCACAACTCGACAACGTCACGTGGGAGCTAACAGAGCGTCCACCTGGACGCAAGGTAACAAGGGGTAAGAAGGTGTTCAAGAAGAAGCGGGGAGCAGATGGCAATCTAGAAAAGTACAAGGCAAGGCTAGTCGCCAAGGGCTACTCGGAGCAAGAAGGCATCAACTACACAGAAACCTTTGCCCCTGTTGCAAAGTTTGCCTCCGTACGTACGATCCTTTCCTATGCAATTGCAGAGGACTTTGAGGTCAACCACATGGACGTCTAGACAACGTTCCTGAATGGTGACCTAGAGGAGGAGATTTATATGGAGCAGCCAGAGGGATTCCTCATAGATGACGAGGAGCACCTGGTCTACAAGCTGTAGAAGTTGCTATACGGCCTCAAATAAGCATCGCGTCCTTGGAACCAGAAATTGAATACAGCGTTGTAGTGCTTGGGGTTTGAGTGTAGTGAGTGTAGCTATAGCGTCTATCGCTGGCAGTATGGTCATGAAGTGCTCATCATCATCGTGTATGTTGATGACATGCTCCTCCTCTCCAACAGCATGTCTGCATTGCAGGAGTTCAACGAGGCCATGCAGGAGTGCTTCCAGATGTCTGATCTCGAGGAGGCATCATACTTCCTTGGTATCCAGATCAACCGTGACCGCAAATCATGCTCTCTCTCACTACAACAGAGCCGCTATATCAAGGATGTCTTGCAGCGGTTCGGCTTGGCAGAGGCAAAACCCATCGGCACGTTGCTGGAGAGGCGGCAGTACCTCGTGAGCTTTAAAGGAGAAGCAAATGCAACTGAGCGGCAGAAGTACCAAAGTACCGTCGGCAGCCTCATTTACCTCATGGTTGCAACCAGGCCGGATCTCGCATGGGTAGTTAGCGCTGTGAGCCAGCACATGGCAAACCGCGGACCCAAGCACTAGAAGGCAGTGAAGCAGATCTTCCGCTACCTATCTGGAACCATCAATATCGGCATCACCTACAACGGCAACGACAACATCATCATTGGCTACACAGAAACAGATTGCGCTTCAAACCGTGAGGACCGTAAGTCCATCTCTGGACATGTGTTCCTCATGAATGGTGGGACCATCAGCCGGTGTAGCAAGCGGCACGTGGTCGTCGCCACCTCAAGTAGGGAAGCTGAGTACGTCTCTCTCAGCTTTGAAGCCAAGGAAACGGGCTGGCTTGAACGTCTCATGGTAGTGATGAGTAGGAGTGCAGCAGTTCCAGTTCCTGTGCGTGTTAATAAGCAGAGCGCAGTCGCACTCGCCAAGAATCTTGAGCACCATACACGCACCAAGTACACTGACATCGCATATCACTTCATCATGCACATGGTGCAGGAGGGTGCTATTAAGCTGGAGTTTACTCCAACCAGCAAGTAGGTCGCTGATTTCTACACCAAGCCAGTGACCCGTGAGAAGCAGCTGTGCGGCATGAAGGCATGTGGACTCAGCCCACGTTTACTGTAGCAAAGTGAGAGATTGTTGGGAAAGGTGCCATCCGGCTCAGTTTCAGGTCCATAGGAGCAAGTTCTAGGAAAGTACCAGGTGCCTACTCCGATTGTCAATCCAACTTCACCATTGGAAAGATGAGGAGGCAAAATATCTACAGTCTAATTTTGAGGCCGATCTAACAGTCGGATTGAGAGATATGAATTTTTGAAGTATCTGGGGTCATCAACCGCCGATATCTGGGTGAGCATGGGCGATGGCTCCATGCGTTAGCCTGAGAAAAGAAAAAAGCAAGAGATCCAGGATCAAGACCTGATGGGAGAAATATCCAAACGGGTCCTAGATTCTTGGATTGCCTTGTCAGGGTTTGTTGACTAGGAAAAAGGTACCTCTGCTTACTTTTTAGGTGAGGTGAGATCCTTGTGTGCTAGCCATGGACACATGGCAATTCTCCATGGGATTGTAGGTTATGTGACCACTACGAGTATGCCATGAGAGCATTCTCTAGCTCTCTAGGTCGTGTGTGAATAGTCAGCCTTATTGCTAGGCTGATTTCCTCCCTTGCGTGAGATTATGGACTCTACTGTGTGAGCCTTAGCCTCCATGGCTAAGTGGTGTTGCTTGTGAGAGGGCTAACTTGCCCAAGCTCTAGCTCTATATGTACTCCATCATTTTGGGTGATTCAACAATTATTCTTTAGCGTAAGTGAAGTCCTTCCAGTCCTTCATGCTCGCTGCTCCAAGGCTCCCTCTCTCCTTCAGATCCAACAAGAGATGACGGGCTCTACGTACTACATCCCAAACCCTTTGAGAGTACAAATGAGGGATAAGCATCGGTTGAAGAGCCCGATTCTCCAAAGCCTGAAATTGCACAAGACATCACCATGGCGGACAACTCCATCAACGCATATGCTCAATTCTGGCATATGCGGTTTGGCCATGTGGCCGACAACACAATGCAAGCTATGCAGCAACACAAAGTGGTTCATGGGATGGAGGGATGTAAATCCAAAGATGACGGAAAGCACAAAACGCTGTATGAGCAATGCTTCAAGGCAAGGCAAAGAGAAAGCCCTTTGAGCAGAATGGGCAATGTGCGGTAGTAATCTTGGAACTGATTCATTCTGATGTATGCGGACCATTCCTCATCCCTTCGAACGACGGGAGTAAGTATTTCTTCACCTTCATCGATGACTACAGCAAGGATGTGGATCTAATTCCTCAAGACGAAAGGAGGGGTCAAGGAGAGGCTGCAAGAGTTTATCGCGATGGTAGAGGAGTAGATAAGAAAAAAGGTCAAGGCACTGCGCATCACAACAGTGGTCAGTACGAGGAGTACAAAGGCTGGTTGAGCCAAAACAGTATCAACGACCAGACCACCACGCCTTACATCCCCGAGAGCAAGGGCATTAACGAGCGGATGAACCAGACTATCCTCGGCATGACACAAAGCATGCTCTTTGATGCCAAACTCCCAATCTGCTTTTGGGTTGAAGCTACAAGAACTGCTTGTTACCTTGTGAACCTCACTCCGGCAGCCGCGCTTGAAAGGCGTGGTAGGAAGCAACAAGAGAAGCAGCTCACAACGCTAAACGAGAGTTGGTTAGGGAAGAAGGCACATGCCTCACAGTTGGGAATCTTTGGATGTTCTGCTTGAGCAAATGTTCAAGCAGGAGAAGGAAGTGGCAAGCTAGATGGCCATGCTCGTAATTGTGTAAAGGTCGGATACGACACCATGGACAAGATGTTTAGGCTCTGGGACCAAGCGGCTGGAAAGCTCATCAGGAGCTCAGATGTCCAGTTTGATGAAAGGACATACGACAAGGGAGAGTTGCTTGACCCTGTCCATGCTCCTTAATCAAGAGACTAGGTAATATTGCTCAAGTTAGGTGATCAAGCACCAAAAAAGTGGTAGATACTGCAAGTGAAGAATGGTGGTGCATGGAGAGTGACTTGCACGCTGGTACAACGACGGACTCTAACAATGAGTCTGAGTTGTTTGAGGCTTGTGAGTCAGGCTCTCAGGCTGGTGGCTCTTCCTCAAAGAGTGCATCACTGGCAGCGCATGAGCAACAGAAGCAACTAAACCTTGAAGTACCACCAGTAACACTTTGACGTAGTATGTGCCATAAAAAACCTCCACCCAAGTACGATGCTGAGAGTGTGGAATGGACTGGACTCAGCTAGTCATGCAACGCTCAGGGAGAGCCTGTGACCGTAACGGTGTTAATGAACATGCCAGATGCGGCCAAGTGGAAGGAGGTAGAAGATAGCAAACTTGTATCCATTCAAGACAACAGAACATGGATTCTGGTCGACCGGCCCCCAAATGCACACGTTGTGGAGTTAAAGTGGGTACTCCGTAAAAAGTTCATAGACATAATGCAACTAACATAACAAGCTTCAAGCCTGTTGAACAAGCTTGAGCCGGTTTATAGCCAATCGAGGGCACCAGCACTGGCAAGCAATCAAGCACATCATGCGCTATGTACAGAGGATTCGACACATGGGACCCTAGTTTAAAGGCCAAGAAGGATCTGACCCGCTGCATTTGGTATGCTATACAGGCCCCGACAAGGGAGGAAGAATCGATGACAGAAAAGTCCACCTTCGACTTTGTATGCCTCTTGAACGGTGATGTAGTCTCTTGCGCAAGCAGCAAGTTAGACTGTGTCTCCTTCTCTACCGCTGAGACAGGGTACATCGCTCTGTTAGAAGCATGCAAGGAGACACAATGGCTACGCAGTTTGCTTGCCGAGATGAAAGTGCCACAAACGAAGGCAAAAGAGGTCCGCATCAACAGCAAGAGCTCCATGAAAATGGCACAAGATGATGTCTTCTCCTAGCGGACCAAGTACATCGACATCAGGTACCACTACTCACGCAACCTCCTCGCAAAGGAGATCGTGGACCTGAAATATGTAGAGACCAGGAAGATGCTTGCACATTGCATACCAAAGGTACTGGACAGCAAATTGTACTCTGTAGGTACTCGAGGCATCGGTATGCTTAACGCAACAGACGAAGACTAAGGCCAAGACTGCAGGTGAGAGGAGAGATCTCACACCTAATGGACAAAGGTGCAAGGTAGAGTTTGTTGACCTGATATGCTCCTTGTCTATGGTTGATATTTGGACAGGTACAGGACAGACTAGACATGCACTGCTCCTTTGGAGTAAGTCCTCTAAGTCTGGTCTTGATAGACAAGGCATGCATTGCTACTTTGGAGCAAGTCCCCTTGGTCTAACCTGGATAGTATACAGAAAGTCAACCTCCGACTTTTTATGCCTCTTCAACCCTAGGACAACTCCTTGTGGCTTAGACGTTCCAGACTTGGTCTCTGGAGCGAGAGGTCACCGGGTCAAATCCTAGTCCGGTGACCGATTTTCTTTGTGATCAAAAGGGGGACAGGAAGATTCTCAGAGACATCTCAGAACATTCCAAGGTCCTTCCTGGTAACCGACGTCACTTGGCGGTCATAGGAAGCGCCATGTACGCAGGACAGATGATGCAATCCAGATTGTCCCCAAAGTGGCTCATCTAAAGAGCCAGTACGCGCCTAGGCTAGAGGCTGGTTCTAGGACTATGATAACATGTCTGTTGCCTGTCATTGAATATAGTTCTTACCTTTGAGACTCCTCACACAGTTGTCCACCAGAGGCATACACTAAAGAAGCATTGGTTGGTCTAAGTCCCAGGAGTTCATTCCTCGCGCAAAAGTGACGAGGTGCTAAGGACACATTGCAAGGAAGTGATTCCTATGAACTACTCAGTATGGAATCTTGGTTTAGAGGATGCTATCATCTCTTGGTTGCAATACCAAGAGCGGATGGCAGAAATCTTTGTGTCGGAACCCGTTTTCTAGATCGTTACCACAAGGAGGTTGACAGTTGCAATTTCAAACAAAGCAAATGGTACGTGACTTGCCTACCATTTCTAACTTTGAGCATCCATCGTGTAGCGGTTGTTTAGAAGCAAAGGAGCATCGCGAGGTCTTCTTGGAGAAGCATAGCATATGGAGGTGCTACAACAATTCCACACAAATCTTTCGAGGTTGCCATGTACGCCTTTCTTAGTGGACAAAGTTAGAGATAGTGGACAAGTTTCGTACCATCATCTTCCTTTGTAGTTACTACAAGGTAGCATACTGATGTGGCCATAGCGGTACATGTTGCCTTCCTTCACTGACCTGACCAACTCCTCTCATGTTCCCTCAGCAAGGATGTAGCCATAGCCATCGTCAAAGATGACTCTGAGTCTTGTGTTGGTAGGAGAGGACACTAAGAGAAGCTTGAACGTAGCATGAGGTACATACAATACGCCATGGCATACTCCCACTTTACTTCCACACAAGGTTTCCAACAACATCTCCATAATCCTAATCCTCTCTACATACACCACCTGATGATCACCAAAAGCAATCGGTCGAGGGAGGAAATGGATAGCAGATGCGTAAACCACTCCTTGTTGTGCGTCAGACTCTTCGTACACCCAAAGTCGTACCACGCCACATCCGCCTTCTCCTTCTGGGACCTGTCGGACTTTGCCATTAGAATGTGGTTGCATACGTCCTAGACTACGTTCAGGATGCAAAATGGTGCATGCCGGTCTGGTTTTGCCATGCTTTTGTTGCTGACGCTGTTGTGACTGCTGTTGCTGCTCCCTTTGTGGTTCTTTTTTAACTTGAAGCATTCTTTCTTCTAGTGGCCCTCTTTTTGGCAATAGTGGCACTTACCTTTCTTCTTGCCTCACTACTGTCGAGAATGTTGCTGCTACTCGTTACGTCAGCTTGTGGCCATAAATGCTACTTAACTGCTGCCACGGCCATTGCGCTTTGTTGAATTGCGATGCCGTTCCACCTTCACCATGTGCGTATAGATGAACTCTAGGTCGAGAGTCAGGAATTCCCATGCACTGTGTCGTAGCTCATTGGGAGTCCCCTTAGCAAGAGGAGGATGAAGTGCGTCTCTTCTATTGACCTGATATGCTCCTTGTTTGTGGGTGACATTCATACAGGCAAAAGACGGACTAGGCATGCACTACTTCCTTCGAGTAAGTCTCCTAAGTATGGTCGTGATAGACAAGGCATGCACTTCTCCTCTGGAGCGAGTTCCCTTGGTCTAAAATGGATTATATAGCAAGAAAATACTACCTAGGATAACTCCTTGTGGCTTAGACGTTATAGAGTCATTCTTAAAAGGGAAAAGCTACTGGGTGAGATCCCTGCCAACAAACTGTTTTTCTTTGTGACCAAAAGGGGGAAAGAAAGGTTCTACGAGACATCTTAGAACATTCCAAGGTCCTTCCGGGTGGCTGGCCCTTCTTGGTGGTCACAAGGAGAGCCATGTAGAAAGGGGGGATTATGCAATCCAGATTGTCCCAAAGTTGCTTATCCAAAGAGCCACTGTGGCCTAGATTAGAGGATGGCTATACGACTAGAACAACCTATCAATTACCTGTCAATGAGTAGAGTTATAACCTTTGAGAATCCTAACACAGTTGTCTACCACAGGTACACACTAAAGAAGCATTGGTTGCTCTAGGCCTGAGGACTTAGCTCCACGCGCGAAAGTCACAAGGTGCTAAGAACACAATGCAAGGAAGTGATTCCATGAACTACTACGTGTAAAAACTTGGCTTTGAGGATGATATCATCTCTTGGTTGTAATACCAAGAGCGGTTGGCGGGAACCATTGTGTCAGAACCCGTTTTCTAGACTTTCACCTTAGGCAAGTTGAAAACAGGTTATGGGCCCACACAGACTAGATATAAGATACGCTTCTACGCACTCTCTTGCCTTTTCTCTGTTGCAGTGCGCATCAAATCCATCTGCTCCATCTCCTTTATCAGCTTAAACAGCGGATACTGGCACCGAGCAAACAAGGGCCAAGGATAAGCTTTGCCCTTGGAGATACGACCCTTGTGCCCTGACTAGGATAAGCTCTGTCCTTCCAGGCATGACCCGGGGTTTGGAGGTATACGTTGCAAGGGGACTAAGATAAGTTCTTCTCTGTTTTGAGGTGATCAACAGCAAGGGGCTAAGTGACAGATCTGAAACTTCTAAACGAGTAGCAGGCAATAGCCTATATTAGCATACATTAGCCTAAACAAAGAAGAGAAGTAGAGAAGCAAAAAAGTTGTATGACGACACCTGTGACGCTCATTTTTTAGCAAGTCAATAGTGGGAAGTCAAACTGCATAGCGTTTGGTTTTCCCTTGTGGAAATGGCAATTTGAGATTGTTATGATGGTGCGTGGCTACTTTCAGATGTTCCTTGGAGGTTGAACTTCCAAAACCAAAAATTGGATATGAAGCATGGATTGTCAAAAATGACATGGCGCTTGTGATTCTTATGACATGAGTGCATGAGTCACATCATGTCCACCTCCAAGGTATCACACTGGCATGAAAGGCTTATGAGAAGCTTGAACATGTAAATAAATTATTGGCTCTTGTAAATCACCTCTTGATCTTTCAAAAGCTCATTTTGATGAGGGTGATTGAGAGAGAGTCGATTCCGGACTTCCACTTGCACTTGAAAGAATTACTGCAACAAGTGAGGTAAATGAACTGGGAAATCAACACCAACATATAGGTCATGATCCTCCTCATGGCACTACCTGAACGTTCGGGTCCGCTGATCACCGTATCTGGCAGTTGGAGGGAGGACATATGAAACATTGTCCGAGTACGTACCCAAGGAGGCCATGCGTCGCAACAATGATGAGGCTAAGATTTCAGCGTATGCTGCAGAGTACAGTGGTTGTGGCAACAATTCCTCTTTTGGTCAGACTGATAGCAGAAGCGGTGGTGGTGGAGGAAAAGGCCATAGTGGCCGTAGAAAGAGTTGAAAGCATCTTGGAAAGTGCCATAACAATAGCAAGCATGCATGTTGGGTACGGAAGTGTAGGACTGCCAAGAAGGAAGACAGAGATCATGGTGGTAGAAATGAGGACAAAGGAAACGGTATGAAGGAGTTGACGAAACTGATGGCTGAGAGCGTATTAGCACCCAAGGGAGGCACACTACTCAAGCATGGAGTCTACGGGATCGACTTTAGTACGAACTACTACTTTTCAAGGGAGAAGGATGGGTTCATCTCCATTGGGAACCCTGAACGTTGTTTCAAGTGTGCCGTTGGCAGCCTTGAACATGCACAAGGCAAAGGAGATAAGCTGAGCAGCATCAACGTGAACGGTGCTGAAAAAGACTTCAAGCCGGAGAACGTTATCTACATGCCGTCTTTTGCGGCAAACCTCTTGCAAGTGTCCAAAACCACAGGCCACGTTATGACTGTCGTCTTCACGGAGGAGGAGGCCGTGATTGTCAAGAACAAGGATATCAAGATCTCCTATCCTAAGAAGAGTCTTGTCGGACAAAACTAAAGAGTTAATGGACTCTACACGTTCCAGACCAAACCCCTTGAGAGTATAAATGAGAAATATGCGACGGCTGATAGCCCAAGTCTCAAAAGCCTGATGTTGTACCACAAGCCGACACCATGCGGCCAACTCCACCGACACAAATACTGAACTGTGGTATAGGCGATCTGGCCATCTGGCCGATAGCATATTGCAAGCTTTGTTACAGCACAAAGTAATTCATGGGATGAAGAGATGCAACATAAGGGATGAGGAAAATTGCCCGAAGCTATGTCAGCTTTGCCTCCAAGGCAAGGCAAAGAGAAAGCCCTTTGAGTGTAATAGACAATGTCCGGCAGCAATCTTGTACCTGATTCAATTTGATGTTTGAAAACCATTATGTACCCTTTCGACGGTGGGAGCAAGTACTTGACCTTCATCGATGACCACAATTGCAAGATGTGGATCTACTTCCTCAAGACAAAGGCAGAGGTCAAGGAGAAGCTGTAAGAGTTTATCGCGATAGTAGAGCGGCAAAGAAGCAAGAAGGTCAAAGGCACTGTGCACGAATAGAAACGGTGAGTACGAGGCGTGGAAAAGCTGGTTAAGCCAACATGGAATTGACCACCAGACCTCCCTCAGTATTGAAATTGCCGACCGGATGAACCAGACTATCCTCGGCATGACACAAAGCATGATCTTTGACAACAAACTCGCATCTCGCTTGAAGACTGAAGTTGCAATAACTACTTCCTACCTTCTGAATCTCACTTCGGTAGCTTTGCTTGGAAGGCGTGG
Organism: Penium margaritaceum; assembly: GCA_023375785.1. Lineage (NCBI taxonomy): Eukaryota > Viridiplantae > Streptophyta > Zygnematophyceae > Desmidiales > Peniaceae > Penium > Penium margaritaceum. The sequence goes on along the minus strand of SZWC01001103.1, from coordinate 81,391 downwards.
AAAGAGGCAGCAAGAGAAGCAGCTTAGAACGCCCGAGGAGCCTTGGTCAAGGGAAAAGCCACATGCCTCATATTTGAGGTTTTTTGGCTCTACTATGTGGCCAAAGGTCCAAGCAGGACAAGGAACTGGCATGCCAGATGCACGCGCTCGAAAGTCTGTTATGGTCGGATACAATACTACACACAAGTATAAAGGCTATGGGATGAAGCGATATGAAAGCTTAGAACGAGCCAAGATGTATGGATTGAAGAAAGGACTCTTGGCAAGGGAGAGTCGCTCGATCTTGTCCATGCTCCCAAATCAGGGGAGTGGGATGAGTTACTCGAGTCAAGTGATCAGGTACCTCAACAATGGCACATGGTGCTCATGAAGGATGGTGCTACACGGAGAGTGATTGTGCACGTTGACATAGCCACAGACTCTCACACTGGGCCTGAGTCGTCCGTGGCCTCTGAGTCAAACTCTGAGGCTGGTGGCTCTTCCTTAAACAACGGATCACTAGGAGTGCAAGAGCAACAGAAGCAACTAAGCCTTAAAGCACACCAGCAACACTCCGACGTAGTATGTGCAAGAAGAAACCTTCGCCCAAATATGATGCTGAGAGTGCGGAATAGACCAGACTAAGCTAGTCATGCTTGGCTCAGGGAGGGCCTGTGACCAGAACGGAGGCAATGAACATGCTAGATGGGCCAAGTGGAAGGAGACAGTCGATACTAAACTTGCATCCATTGAAGAGAATAGAACATGGGTTCTAGTCGACATGCCCCCAATGTTGGAACTAGAGGAGAGAGAAAACCTTGAACAAGCAAACACGTGGGACTGACTTTTTTTTATGTTTCGCAAGAAAAAAGATGTACCTTTTTTCTAGTCAGGACACTCTGACAAGGCAACCCAAGAATCTAGGAACTTTTTGCATATTTCTCCAATGAGGTCTTGATCTTGGATTTCTTGTTTTTTTCTTTTCTTAGGCTAAGGCATGAAGCCATCGTCCATGTTAAACAAAATATTGGCAATTGATGATCCTAGAAACTAAAAGAACTCATATCTTCAAATTGGACTGTTAGATCAATCTGAAACTTGGACCATAGAAATTTGCTACTTGATCTTTCTAAACACAAAGTCGGATGGATAATCAGAGTAGCCATGTGGTAATTTCTTGCAAATTGTTCTTGTGGACGTGAAAATGAGCCGGATGGCTCCTTTTCCAATACCCAAGTGTACACGTATGGGATCAAAAGGAATACTCCAGAAAACATTCAAGCAAGATGGTACTATCGACAAGTTAAAGGCAAGAGTTATTCTGAAGGGATTTTCCTGGTGTACAAGCTTGGAGTATGAGGATACCTTCGTGCTGTCGTCACCTGCTACTAAAAAAGATCTAGAAATCCACCTGCTTGACGTCAAGACAGCTTTCTTCTACGGGATGCTAGACAAAGAAGTGTTGATCGAAGTGTCCAAGGGAGTGAAAGCTCCAAAGGGCAACATTTGCAAATTGGTCAAAGCACTCTACGAGCTGAAACAGGGTCCAAGGATGTGGTAGAAGGAGGCTGACGGCTTCATGGCCGAGCTCACCTTCAAGTACTACAAAAATGATCCTAGAGTCTATGTGCAGAAGGATGAGCAAGGCTTGATGCTGGTTGTACTATATGTGGATGACCTGATCATCTATGCTATGGATCCAATGATTAGGTTTGTGGCCAATCAAGGACATCATGCGCTATCTACAAAAGACCTGACACATTGGACTCACGTTTGGAGGCCAAGAAGGATCTGACCTGCTACGTCTAATGTGCTACACAATCACCGACTGGGGGGAAAAATCGATGACAGAAAGTCTGCCTCAGGCTTTGTTTGCCTCTTCAAGAGTTGTGCATTCTCTTAGGGAAAGTAGAAAGCAAGAGTGTGTTTCCCTCTCTACCACTGTGGTAGACTATATAGTTGTGACAAAATCATGCAAGGAGACATAGTCGCTACGCAGTTTGCTTACCGAGATGAATGTGAGACAAAGAGAGGCAACAAAGGTCCTTATCGACAATAGTAGTACCATGAAAATGGCATCGGATGAAATCATCTCCCAGCGAACCAAGTACATCGCCATCAGATAACACCACTCATTTTACCTGGTTGGAAAGGAGATCATGGATGTGGAATACGTGGCGATCAAGAAGATGCTCGCTTATTGCATCACAAAAGGTGCTAGATAGCCAATTGCACTCTACAGGTACACGATGCATCGATATGGTCAATGCAGCGCACAAAGACTGAGGCTAAGATTGCTGGAGAGAAGATTCCAAGCTTATGGATATAGGTGCAAGGATGAGTTTGTTAACCTGATATGCTCCTTGTCCATGTTGGATCTGGAGGAGAGAGGGAGCCTTGGAGCAGCGAGCATACGTGATTGGAAGGGCATTGCTTGTGCTGAAGAATGGTTATTGAATCACTCAAAATGATGTAGTACATATAGAGCTAGAGCTTCAGCAATTCAGCCCTCTCACAAGCTACCCACTTAAATATGAAGGCTAAGACTCACACACTAGAGTCCATAATCTCACTCAAGGGAGGAAATCAGCCTAGCAATCAGGCTGACTACTCACACACCACCAAGAGAGCTAGAGAATGCTCTCATGGCATACTCCTAGTAGTCACATAACCCACAATCCCATGGAGAATCGACATGTGTCCATGGCTAGCACACAAGGATCTCACCTCACCTAAAAAGAAAGGAGAGGTACCTTTTTCCTAGTCAGCACACTCAGACAAGGCTACCCAAGAATCTAGGACCTTTTTGGATATTTCTCCCATCAGGTCTTGACCCTGGATCTCTTGCCTTTGTCTTTTCTCATGCTAAGGCATGGAGCCATCGCCCATGGTCAATGGAATATCGACGGTCGGTGACCCAGAATACTTTGAAAACTCATATCTCCCGATCCCATCGTTAGATCGGCTTCAAACTTGGACCATATACATTTTGCCACCTGATCTTTCCATTGAAGAAGTTTGATCAACGATCGGAGTAGGCATTTGATACTTTCCTGGAACCTGCTCCTATGGACCTGAAACTGAGCCGGATGACTTCTTTCCCAACAATCTCCCACTTTGCCGCAATCAGATTGGGCTGAGTCCACATGCCTTCATGCAGAACACCTGCTTCTCAGGAGTCACTGGCTTGGTGCAAAAATGAGCGACCTGCTTGTTCCTTGGAGTAAATTCCAACTTGATAGCACCCTCTTGTACCATATGCCTGATGAAGTGATATGCAATGTCAATGTGCTTAGCGCGTGCATGGTGCTCAGGATTCTTGGCGAGTACGATTGCACTCTAGTTGTCGACGTACACAGGAACTAGAACTGCTACACTCCTACTCATCTCTGCCATGAGACATTAGAGGCAGATTGCTTCCTTGGCTCCAAAGCTGAGAGAGAGACGTACTCAGCTTCTATGCTCGAGCTGGCCACGACCATCTGCCGCTTGCTACACCAGCTGATGGCATCTCCACTCATGAGAAACACATGTCCAGAGATGGACTTGCGGGTCTCACAATGTGAAGCCCAATCTGTATCTGTGTAGCCAATGATGCTCTTGTCGTTGCCATTCTCAGAGATGCCGACGTTGATGGTTCCAGCAAGCTAGCGGAAGATCCGCTTCACTGCTTTTTGGTGCTCTGGTCCGGGATTAGCCATGTGCTGGCTCACAACGCTCACAGCCTGTGCGAGGTCCGGCCAGGTTACCACCATCGGGTATATGAGACTGCCGACGGTGCTTTGGTACTTCTTCTGCTCAGCTACATCTACTTCTCCATTGAAGCTCACGAGGTACTGGCGCGTCTCTAGCGTCGTGCCGATGGGTTTTGCCTCTACCATGCCAAACCGCTGCAAGATAACCTTGATATAACGATTGTGCTGTATCGAGATAGAGCGAGATTTACGGTCACGCGTGATCTGGATACCGAGGAAGTATGATGCCTCTCCGAGATCAGACATCTGGAAGCGCTCCTGCATGGCTTCCTTGAACTCTTGTAGTGCACACATGCTATTGGAAAGGAAGTGCATGTCATCCACATAGACGATGATGATAAGCACCTCATGACCATGCTGCCAGAGATAGACGCTGTAGTCACACTCACTGCGCTCAAACCCCATGTACTGCAAGGCCGTATCCAACTTCTAGTTCCAAGCACGCGACGCTTGCTTGAGGCCGTACAGTGACTTTTACAGCTTGCATACTAGGTGCTCCAGGCCATCCGTGACGAACCCCTCTAGCTGCTCCATGTAGATCGCCTCCTCCAAGTCATCATTCAAGAATACCGTCTTGAGATCCATGTGGTGAGTTTTGAAGTCCTCAGCTGCTGCATAAGAGAGGAGCATGCGCATAGTGGCAAACTTTACAACAGGGATAAACGTTTCTGTGTAGTCGATTCCCTCCTCTTGCGAGTAGCCCATGGCGACTAGCCTCGCCTTGTAATTTTCTAGGTTACCATCACCTCCCCGCTTCTTCTTGAATACCCACTTGCGCTTAATCACCTTACCTCTAGGTGGACGCTCAGTCAGCTCCCACGTGCCGTTGTCCCGTTGCGACTGTATCTCTTACTACACGGCTTACACCCAATCTACTATATCCGGTGCAGCCATGACCTCCTTCTATGATGTTGGCTCATCTGAATCTGCTGCAATTGCGACGTTCATCTGTTTTGGTTTCTTCAGCATCCACAAATGGCCGTGCTCTCGAGGCTTGTAACGCACCCTAAGAGGGTACCTGCGACCTGGTACTGGAGCATTAGCAGGCGGCTGGCGCAGAGCTGCTGGCATCACTGCTGCTGTAGGTGATGTTGTTTTTGCTACTACTACTACGATGACCCCTGCTGCTGCTGCTCCTTTTGGGCCCTCTTGAGCTTGAAACACTCCTTTTTGCAGTGTCCCTCTTTTCGGCAATAGTGGGATTTACATTTCTTTCTGCCTCTCTGCTGCCCTGACTGTTGCTGCTGTTGCTTGCGTGAGCTCGTGCCCACAAGAGCAGCTTCACTGCTGCCGCCGTCATTGCACTTTGCTACATTGCGACGCAATTCCACTCGCCCCAGGTGTGTGCAGATGAAGTCAAGGTTGAGAGTTGGCTGGCACTCCAGCTTCTCTTGCACTGTATTGTAGCTGGTTGGGAGTCTCCTCAGCAAGAGGAGGATGAAGCGCGTCTCTTTGACAGGGTTGCCAGCCGCTCTTTGCTACTTCGCTAGCTCCTTCGCCCTTTCCAGGTATGCCTCCATCCGTTCACCACCTTGTATTTTCTTTGCCATCATCTTTTCCTCCAAAAGCATGAGGAATGCAGAATCTTTGCTCTCATACTTCTTGCAGAACGTGTCTCATCCCTCCTTGGCAATGGCCTTGTCACTCACATACTAAAGATGCATGTTGGAGATGGTGTTGACAAGCAACCTATAGGCCTGCCTGTCCTTCTTCTTCCACTCCTCATACACCGCTCGTACAGCTGCAGAAGAACCCGCATCAGCTACATCCTTTTGCGGAATCTTCCTCGCCACCACCTACACTACGGTGATGCTTTTTGCTTGTGGAACTGGAGTCGGTACGTCGCCGCTCACTATCTCCCACAAGCCCCTCTCCTCCAAAAGGAGGCGGGTACGGATCTTCCAAAACGTAAAGTTGGCGCATCCTTCCAGCCTCTCTAAAGGCTAGGCTACTGTCAAAACGCCAGCTGCTGCCATTTTGAGCCTTGGTGATGCTCAGCGCTCCCCTTGGATGGCGGCGCTACCCCTGCTTTTGCTGCTGCTTCTGCCAAAAATCTGTCTGAAAAAAAATGGACTTTAGATACAAGCATACTAGGAATTTTGAGAAACATAGTCCACCACTGGAAACTTCAGCCCAAAACATTTCAGATCAACCCATAAAACAGGGTCATCAACAGGGGATTTTAAAAGATATGCCCTCTTGATAACAGGGTATGTTTATGGTCCTACTCCAACTCAGACTAGCCAGTGTTTCTCCCAAACAAATCAATGGAATACAAATGTTTTTGTACCAATAGAAAGCTTAGGAAAAATAATAGAATTCGCACGTACGACGTTTTAAATTTGACAAAGAAATGAGAGAGTTATGGCCATCACAAGGCGACACTCTTACTCATGGAAAAGAGTGTAGCCCTGGCCGATCTCGTTTTGGGCATAACTCTTCATCCGACGGTTAGATCTTCGTAATCACGGGCTCCTTACAAAGCTTGTCTCTTGAACTTAAAGATCTTGTGGTCAGTTGTGAAATCTAGTGAAGGCTAGACCCTAACTTGTCACTTTCAAAGTGACGGCGTATGCTGGCCAAAAGTGGCAAAATTTGGCTGTGATACCAAATATTGGATCTGGAGGAGAGAGGGAGCTTTGGAGCAGCGAGCATGTGTGATTGGGAGGGCATCCCTTGTACTAAAGAATGGTTATTGAATCACTCAAAATGATGGAGTACATATAGAGCTAGAGCTTGGGAAAGTAAGCCCTCTCACAAACCACCCCACTTAGTCATGGAGGCTACGGCTCATACACTAGAGTCCATAATCTCAGAGAAGGGAGGTCATCAGCCTAGCAATCAGGGTGACCACTCACACACGACCTAGAGAACCAGAGAATGCTCTCATGGCATACTCCTAGTGATCACATAACCCACAATCCCATGGAGAATCGCCATGTGTCCTTGGCTAGCACATAAGGATCTCACCTCACCTAAAAAGTAAAGAGAGGTACCTTTTTCCTAGTCAGCACACTTTGACAAGGTAACCGAAGAATCTAGGATCTTTTTGGATATTTCTCCCATCAGGTCTTGACCGTGGATCTCTTGCCTTTTTCTTTTCTCAGGCTAAGGCATGCAGCCATCGTCCATGGGCACCCGGATATCGGTAGTCGATGACCATGAATACTTTGAAAATTCATCTCCCAATCCGACTGTTGGATCGGCCTCAAACTTTGACCGTAGATATTTTGCCACCTGATCTTACTATACGTGAAGTCAGGTTGACGATCGGAGTAGGTATTTGGTACTTTCCTGAAACTTGCTCTTGTGGACCTGAAACTGAGCCAGATGGCTCCTTTCCCAACAATCCATGGCTGACTTTAAGACAGTGACGAGACAGTCTTGGCATGGACTACTCTGTTGGAGTAAGTCTGTAAAGTCTGGTCCAGATAGACAAGGCATGCATTGCTCCTTTTGAGCAAGTCCCCTTAGTCTAAACTGCATAGTATAGCCAGCAAACACTACCTAAGACAACTCTTTGTGAGTGAGACGTTCCACAGTTACTCTCTGGAGCGAGAGGTCACTGGGTCAAATCTGAACCCAGTGACTAATTTTCTGTGTAACCAAAAAGGGGACTGGATAGTTCTAAGAGACATCTTAGAACATTCCAAGGTCCATCGTAGTAGTTGGCACAACTTGGTGTTAACCTGCTTCAAGCAATGGTCTAGAGAACGGATTCTAATACAATGGTTCCCATCGACCTCTGTTGGTATTGGAATCAAGAGATGATATCACCTTCAGAGACAAGATTCTACACTGAGCAATTTATAGGGATCACTTCCTTACACTGTGTCCTAAGCACGTAGTCACTGTCGCGCGAGGAGCGAACTGTTGGGAAAGGAGCCATCTGGCTCAGTTTCAGGTCCACAGGAGCAAGTTCCAGGAAACTACCAGATGCCTCCTCCAATCGCCGATCCGACTTCACCACTGGAAAGATCAGGTGGCAAAATGTCTACGGTCCAAGTATGAGGCCGATCCAACCGTCGGATTGGTAGATATGAATTTTCGAAGTTTCGGGGGTCATGGACCGTCGATGTCTGGGTGGGCATGGGTGATGGTTCCATGCCTTGGCCTGAGAAAAGAAAAAGGCAAGAGGTCCAGGGTCAAGACCTGATGGGAGAAGTATCCAAAAAGGTCCTTGGTCTTAGGATTGCCTTGTCAGAGTGTGCTGACTAGGATAAAGGCACCTCTCCTTACTTTTTAGGTGAGGTGAGATCCTTGTGTGCTAGCCATGGACACATGGCAATTCTCCATGGGTTTGTGGGTTATGTGACCACTAGGAGTGTGTCATGAGAGCATTCTCTAGCTCTCTAGGTCGTGTGTGAGTGGTCAGCCTGATTGCTAGGCTGTTTTCCTCCCTTGTGTGAGATTATGGACTCTAGTGTGTGAGCCTTAGCCTCCATGGCTAAGTGGTGTGGTTTGTGAGAGGGCTGACTTGCCCAAGCTCTAGCTCTATATGTACTCCATCATTTTGAGTGATTGAACAACCATTCTTCAGCACAAGTGATGCCCTTCCAATCACACATGCTCGTTGCTCAAAGGCTCCCACTCTCCTCAAGTTCCAACATTTGGTATCAGAGCCAAGTTCTGCCACTTCCAGCCAGCACAGGCCATCACTTTGAGAGTGACAGGTTGGGGTGAAACCTTCACCAGATTTGAGAATGGACCACTGGATCTTGAAGTTCAAGAGACAAGCTTTCCAACGAGCCCAAGATCGCGAAGATCCAACAGTCGGATGGACACTTATGCTCAAAACGAGGTCGGCCAGGGCTACACTCTTCTCTATGAGTAAGACAGTCGCCTTGTGATGACCATAACTCTCTCATTTCTTTGTCAAATTTAAAAAGTGGTACGCGAATTGTAGTATTTTTTTTAAGCTTTCCATTGCTGCAAAACGTTTTGCATTCCGTTGATTTGTTTGGGAGAAACGCCGTTTACAAACTGGCTGGTCTGAGTTCGAGTAGGAGCATAAGCATACCCTGTTTTCAAGAGGGCATATCTTTCAAAATCCCCTGTTGATGACCCTGTTTTATGGGTCGATCTGAAAGGTTTTGAGCTGAATTTTCCAGTGGTGGGCTCAGGTTTTCAAACTTCCCAGTCTGCTGGCACCTACAGTCCATTTTGTGTCAGACAGATTTCTGGCAAAAGCAGCAGCAGAGCAGGGGTAGCGCCGCCATCCAAGGGCAGCGCTGAGCATCACCAAGGCTCAAAATGGCAGCAGCTGGCGTTGTGACAGCAGCCCAGCCTTTGGAGAGGCTGGAGGGACGTGCCAACTTCACGATTTGGAAGATCCGTACCCGCCTCCTTTTGGAGGAGAGGGGCTTGTGGGAGGTGGTGAGCGGCGACGAGCCGGCTCCAGTTCCACAGGCAAAAGGCATCACCGCAGCGCAGGTGGTGGCGGGAAAGACGCCGCAAAAGGGTGCAGCTGATGCGGGTTCTTCTGCAGCTGTACCAGCGACATACGAGGAGTGGAAGAAGAAGGACAGGCAGGCCTAAAGGTTGCTTGTTAACACCATCTCCAACCCGCATCTTCAGTACGTGAGTGACAAGGGTACTGCAAAGGAGGGGTGGGACACGTTGTGCAAGAAGTATGAGAGCAAGGATCCTGCATTCCTCATGGTTTTGGAGGAAAAGATGATGGCGCTGAAAATGCAGGGTGGTGAAGGGATGGAGGCGTATCTAGACAGGGCAAAGGAGCTGGCGAAGCAGCTGAGAGCGGCCGGCAATCCTGTGGAAGAGACGTGCTTCATCCTCCTCTTGCTGAGGGAACTCCCAACCAGCTACGACACGGTACGAGAGACGCTGGAGTGCCAGCCAACTCTCGACCTCGACTTCATCTCCACACACCTGGTGCAGGTGGAATTGCGTTGCAATGCAGCAAAGCGCAATGGCGGCAGCAGTAGTGAAGCAGCTTTCATGGCCATGGGTTCATGCAACCAGGAGCAGCAGCAGTCCGGGTAGCAGAGAGGCAAGAAGAAGGGCAAGTGCCACTATTGCTAGAAAGAGGGACATTACAAGAAAGAGTGCTTCAAGTTCAAGAGGGACCAGAAAGAGCAGCAGCAGCAGCAGCAGCAGCAAAAGCAGCAATCTCCACAGCAACAGTAGCAGCAGTCACAGCAACGCCAGCAGCAGCAGCAGCAGCAGAACCAGACTAGCGTGCGCCATTTTGGCAACATGAACGTCGCCACGGAGGTGCGCGACCGCCTCTTCATGGCGAAGTCTGACATGTCGCAGAAGGAAAAGGCGGATCTAGCGTGGTACAAGGACTCGGGGTGTACCAAGAGTCTGACGCACCACAAGGAGTGGTTCACACAGCTGCTCTCCATTCCTCCTCGGCCGATTGCTTTGGGTGATGATCGGGTGGTGTATGCTGAGGGGATTGGAATTGTGGAGATGTGGTTGGAGACCCCGCGTGGCATTGAAGTGGGAGTTTTCCATGGCGTGCTGTATGTGCCTGATGCTGCGTTCAACCTTCTCTTAGTGTCCTCTCTTACCAACACAGGACTGCGCGTTGTCTTCGATGATGACTATGGCTACATCCTCAACAAAGAAACAGGAGAGGAGTTGGCCAAGTCGGTGAAAGAGGGCGACATGTACCGCCTGCTGGGGGCGACCAAGATCCCGCGTGAGCAGAGTCTTGCAGCAGTGGTACAGGCGATTGATGGTGAGATCTCGCATGCGCGCTACGGCCACATCGGCATGCGCGCCTTGCAGCAGCTTCAAGCAAAGCAGATGGTGCCATTTCTGGGTTATGTGACCACTAGGAGTGTGCCATGAGAGCATTCTCTAGCTCTCTAGGTCGTGTGTGAGTGGTCAGCCTGATAAGTAGGCTGTTTTCCTCCCTTGTGTGAGATTATGGACTCTAGTGTGTGAGCCTTAGCCTCCATGGCAAAGTGGTGTGGCTTGTGAGAGGGCTGACTTGCCCAATCTCTAGCTCTATATGTACTCCATCATTTTGAGTGATTCAACAACCATTCTTCAGCACAAGTGATGCCCTTCCAATCACACATGCTCGCTGCTCCAAGGCTCCCTCTCTCCTCAAGTTCCAACACGAACTCCTAGAGCTTAGACCAACCGATGCTTCTTTAATGTCTGCCTCTAGGTCACAACTTTGTAAGGAGTCTCAAAGATAAGAATTGTACTCAATCATAGGCAACTCACATGTTCTTATTGTCCTAGAGCCAGCCTCTAGACTAGGTACGTACTAAGTCCTTGGATAAGCCACTTTGGGGACTATCTGGATAGGATCATCCCCCCTGCCTATATGGCACTTCTTGTGGCCGCTAAGTGGTGCCAGCCACCACAAAAGACCTTGGAATGTTCTAAGACATCTCTTAGAACCTTCCTGTCCCTCTTTTGGTCACAAAGAAAGTTAGTCACTAAGCTAGGATTTGACCTTGTGTTCTCTCGCTCCAGAGACAAACTTTGGAATGTCTAAAATACAAGGAGTTATCCTAGGTAGTGTTTGCTGGCTATGCTATCTTGTTTAGACCAAGGGTACTTGGTCCAATGGAGGATGACATGCCTTTTCTATCTAGACCAGATTTAGGGGACCTACTCTAATGTAGCAATGTATGCCTAGTCAGTCGTATGCCTGTCCAAATATCAGCCATGGACAAGGAGCCTATCAGGTCAACACTTGGTGGTCACAAGGAGCACCATGTAGGCAGGGGGAATCAAAGCAATTAAGATTGCCTCTTAGGTTGTCTCATCAAAGGACCCATTGCACGCTTAGGCTAGAGGCTCGCTCTAGGACTATAAGAACCTGTCAGTTGCCTGTCATTGAGTATATTTGTTACCTTTGAGACTCCTAAGAGAGATCTCCTCCAGAGACAGACACTAAAGAAGCATAGATTGGTCTAAGCCCTAGGAATTAGCTCCTCATGCAAAAATGACCAGGTGCTAAGGACACAGTGTAAGGAAATGATTCCTATGAACTGCTCAGTGTAGAATGTTGGCTTTGAAGGTGATATCATCATCTCTTGGTTACAATTCCAAGAGCGATCGACGCAGACCATTTTGTCGAAACCCATTTTCTGGCCATCGCCTCAGGCAGGTTGACATCTTCCATAGCGTTGCCGGTTACTTTGAGCTACTTTGAAAGCTCTGTTGTCCTGTCCTTGTTTGCCTCCATACCTTCAACATCATGCATTTTCAATACCATCATCTTCTACTCCAAAACCATGAGGAATGCAGTATCCTTGCAATCATACTTCTTACACATCGTCTCTCACCCTTCTTTTCCGGTAACCTTGTCACTCAGGTACAGACGCGAGTTAGAGATGGTATTGACAAGTAGCCATTAGGTTCCTTGCCCCTTTTCTTCTTCTCCTTCTATGCTATTGCTGCACTTCTAGATGAACTTGTATTTGCTACACCTTTCTCCAACATCTTCCCTACCACTACCTCCGTTACAGTGATATTTTTTGCCTGTGGAAGAAGAGTGCCCTCGGCGCCGCTCACTACATCCAAGAAGCTCCACTCCTCGAAAAAGAGGTACAAATCTTCCAAAACAAGAAGTTGGCGCCTTCTTCCAACCTCTCAAAGGGTAAGGCTGCTGCTACCATACCTGATGCTGCCATTTTGAGCTTTAGTAACGCTTAATGTTGCCCTTGAGTGACAGCGCTAGCCCTACTTCTTTTGTTCTTTGTGCTAGAAATATGTCTCACAGAAAATGAACTCTAGAGGCCAAAGGACTAGAAATTTGGAAAAAATCAGCCTACCACCGGAAACGTAAGCTCAAAAGGTATCAGATCGACCTAGAAAATAGGGTGGTCAATGAGGGGTTTTCAAAGATATACATTTTGAAAATAGGGTATGCCGCTCCTACTCCAGCTCACACCAGCCAGCTTGTAAACCGCATTTCTCCTAAATGTACCAATGGAATGTCAATAGTTTTACACCGAAGGAAAGCGTAGGAAAAGTACTCAGTTTTCATGTGCTACTTATTAAATTTGACAAAGAAATAATAGAGTTATGGTTATCACAAAGTAATGGTCTTACCGATACAGAAGAATGTAGCACTCCCACACCTTGTTTTGAGTATAAATCTTAGTCCTAGCGTTCGATCTTCACCACCTTGGTCTCTTTGGAAAGCTTTTCTATTTAACTTGAAGATCAAGTAGTGGATCTTCAAATTCTCTGGTGGTTTTATGCTAACCCATCACTCTCAAAGTGATGGTCTGTGCTAGCCGAAAGTAGTAGAACTTGGCTATAACACCAAGTGTTGGAACCGGAGGAGAGAGAGAGCCTTGGAGCAGCAAATATGTGGGATGGAAATGACATAAATTGTGCTAAAGAATGGTTATTCAATAACTCAAAACAATGAAGTACACATAGAGCTAGAGCTTTGGCAAGTTAGCCCTCTCATAAGCCACACCACTTAGCCATGGAAGCTAAGGCTCACACACTAGAGAGGAATTCAGCCTCGCAATCAGCCTGATCATTCACACATAACCTAGAGAGCTACAAAATGCTCCCCTGGTACTCTCATAGAGGTCACATAATCCACCATCCCATAGAGAATCGCTATGTATCCATGCCTAGTGCACAAGGATCTCACCTTACCTAAAAACTAAGGAGAGATACTTTTTTGCTAGTCAGCACAATGTGATAAGGCAATCCAAGAATTTAGGACTTTTTTGGATGTTTATCCCATCAGGTCTTGACCCTGGACCTCTTGCCTTTTTCTTTTCGCAGGCTAAAGCATGGAGCCATCGTCCATGGTTACCCAGATATGGACGGTCGATGACCGTGAAAACTTTGAGAATTCATCTCCTTATCGGACTATTCGATCGGCTTGAAACTTGGACTATAGACATTTTACCATCTGATCTTTCCAATGGTGAAGTCAGATTGACCATTAGAGGAAGCATTTTGTAGTTTCTTGGAGCTTGCTCTTGTGGACCTGGAACTGAGTGGGATGGCTCCTATCTCAAGTAGGACTGGCTAGTAGTGGAGAGGATACAACAAGAGAGTACGATACGTGAATTATTCGAGAACAGTGGTGTCGCTGAATGGTTCAAGAAAACCATACTTGGGATAACAAGGGTGGATCATCAACAAGGCAATTGAGGTAAGAAAAGTAGTAGCTTCAAGGAGAGCCACAATAGAGGACTTTGACGTTGATTTAGACTCCTACTCTTCAGATAATGAGGACTCTTCCTCCAAAGGAGACATTGTGTTGAGAGAATTTGAGCAGCAACAACAGTAGTAGCCGTCTCAACAACACGCAGTAAGGCAGAGTTGTGCTTATCTGTCCGGCCACGACAGTACGATACTAGACTGGGTTAAGTCATGCCTTTGTGCTCACGGAGAGTCTACAATGGCGCAAACACTTGCTCTATTGGATGGGGCTTTGTGGAAGGCTCCCATCCAAAGCAAGATCGTCTTGCACAAGGAGAATAGGACATGGAAGCTGGTAGAACGGCCCGCTAGCACCCACATTATAGGATGGAGGTGGGTCATGGTCAAGACGATGAAGTAGGATAGGACTATCGACCGCCACAAGACGTGACTCGTGGCCAAGGGTTTTGCGTAGTGGCCGGTAAGTGAGTACAATGAGATGCATGTGCCAGTTCTCACCTTTGCAAGAATCTGATCTCTCGTTGCAATAGCAGCAGCCAAGACCTTGGAGGTTAACTAGATGGATATCAAGACCGCCTTATTGTTCAGAAAGCTTGATAAAGAGATTCGGATGGAGGTGACTAAAGCGGTTCGATGCACCATCCGGATACATTTGCTAGATCGCAAATTCTTTGTATGGACTGAAACAGGCTATGACGTGCTTGTACTAGGAGATGGACGGCTTCAAAGAGGGGTAAAAGTACGGTCACTACGAGAAGAACATCAGTGTATACCTACGAGAGGATGAGGAAAGCCTTGTCTAGGTAGCTCTTTTTGTCGATGACCTCATCATCTGTGCATCATGGACAAAGCTGCAGAAGAACATCAAGACGAAACTGAGCAACCGGTTCAAAATGAAAGACCCAGGACCTCTTGAGCACAACCTAGGCATCATTGTCACGCGAGATCGTTTTGCCGGTACCATCAGGCTCAGCCAGACCAAATACATTGACGATGTTCTGAAGCGGTATGACATGGAGGACAGGAAACTCATCAGTACTCCCATGGCAAGAGATTGTATCCTAACCTCAGTTGCTGCCCCTACCAACAAAGCAGAGCAGGTGGACATGGCAGTTGTCTCATATCAATTTGCTGAAGGCAATCTTATGGATGCTATGGCCGCGACTCGCCCTAGAATCTGCCATGTTGTGGGACAAGTTAGCAGGTATGGGGCCAATCATGGGCCACAACACTGGCAAGTAGTGAAGCGGATCTTCCACTACTTGAAGGGCATACGACACCTAGGCATTCAGTACGGTGGGATCCCACAGTTGGAATCCTTATGGCTCATGGTGGACACCAATGCACAATGAGCCGAGAATATCAACAATCGCAAGTTCACGTGAGGCTATGTCTGCATCTTCAATATAGGAGCCGTATCATGGGCGAGGCACAAGACCGTATCTCCACAGCCGAAGCAGAGTATATCGCTCTAGCACAAGCGTACAAGGAAATAATGTGGCTCTATAGCCTGCTCCAAGAGATACAAGTACCTCAATCGGTCGCAAGATGGTCAAAGTAGACAGCAAGTCTGCCATTGATATGTCTGAAAATGGTACCTTGACACGGAGGACTGAACATATCAAAGTGTGGTACCACTACAGTCACAACCTGGTCGCTAAGGGTGTGGAAGAGTATGAGCATGTTGCGTCCAAGCTCTATCGGCAGACATGTTGACACAACCCCTTGACCAAGAAATCCTCCTCATAGGATGACATAGTACCGGCATGAAGAGTGCAAGTGACGAAGATTGAGTAAAGGACAAGTGGCCAGAGGTGCAAGGGAGAGATTGTTGTTATTTGAATACTCCTTTGCCACTAGTCTCTACAATTAATAAGTAGTGGACCAACCAGGAATGCACTTGTCATGTGGAACAAATCTACTGGGTCCGCTCCAACGGACCACGCATGCACTGTCCTTGTTCAAGGATAAGTCCCTTGGATTTCTGATAATGGCTATTCAGATTGACACTTTAATCGTATCAATGGAAAGAGCAGGTCTCAAAATGTCAACCGTCCAAGTTTTGGGCTGATCCAAGGATCAGATTGGAAGATGCAAGATGTGCCTTGGATCAGGAGATGTCTTCCTTGATTGAGGAGATGACCTCTTAATTTAGGAGTGCCATCGGCTAAGGCTGCGTGCTTCAATTGCAAAAAGCACTACTCAGCTATTTATGTCTTGTACTTGTCATTGTCTAAACTACTCTTTCATTTTATGTCTCTTGTATGAGCTGTTTGCTTGAGACTGGGCTTGATATAATATGCTAAGGTAGTTGCAATCTTGTTTGTGTCATAGTGCCGACTTACTTTGTTGGATTTTCACGCTAAGGAAGAATAATGCTTTGAGGGTGGGAGCCCCTAAGACCTTGAGCGAAAACACCTAGGTAACTAGGTCTCACTAGAGGCATACTTAATTCCTTGGGGGTTGTCATCCTTAGGTGAAATTCCCTTAGACAGTTGGCAGTTGCCATTTTGTCGGCGCTGATTGCTACACCGGAGCCTCGAGCGATGTAACTCGAGAATGACACTAAAAAAACCTTGTGATTATACTTTCCTTTCAACCAGCGGATTCATAACTAGTATTGAAAGTTGGAGATCACAGGTAACTCATGTACCACGTTTTTTTCTTATAGTTACTACAAAGCGTGCATGCCAATATTGCCATAGTACGTGTAGAATATATCACCTTTTATTCCCTATACCACTATCGCAACGCTCTGCTCATGCACCATTATAGTTATCCCCAATAAGCACTATGTTTTGTCCATTTTACTCTCCTAGCTAACTCCTCTCTTATACACTTGTCGAGGGTGTAGTCAAAGTCATTATCAAAGATGTGCTGTCTGTAATTGGTAGAACAGGAGACTAAGAGAAGGTTGAAAGTAGCATCACGTACATATAGATTACGATAGGACACGCCAATGTCAATACCATGGAGGGTCTCTAACCACATATCCATACTCCCTTTCTCTAAAGCATACACTATGTTATCGTCATCAACAGCAATAGGGCAAAGACGAATGGACAATGATAAAAACCACTCCTTATGGTACATCAAACTCTTGTATGTGTACCATGCCAAGTCTACTTTTTCCACCATTGACATAAAAGACTTTACCATGAATAGGTGGTAGCATACGTCTTTGCCCATATTCATATTGCTAAAATTTCCTACTCGAGCATGGTTCCCCTACTCTTGTTGGTGTTGCTCATTTGACTGCTGCTAGTGATATGGAGCTTGTTGCTTTTGCTTCAATTGTTATTGCTCTTTTTGGTCAATCTTGAAATTTCTCAAAGTGTATTTGTTTCAAACCGCAGTGGAACTAGTCTTTCTTGTTGGCGCTCAAGTATCCAGATTTTTGCTACTAGTGGTTGTGTGATCCTGTTACCATAAAAGGTACTCTACTATTCCTACCGCCATTACGATATCATGTATTATTGCGTGGTTCGTATGCAAAACAGGTACGTGCGAACAAGGTCAAGGTCAAGAGTAAACTGGTATCCTTACGTCTCTTACATTGTGTTGTAGCTTGCCAGAATATCCCATAGTAAGAGGAGGATTAAGCACGTCTCTTCCACAAGATTTTTGGCTATATTTTACTTCTTTCCCAGATTTGTTGCCCTATCAAAGTAAGATTGGATCCTTTCACAACTCTGTATTTTCAATGTCATTTTCTTCTTTTCCAAAAGTATGATGAATCTAAGATCCTTACTCTCATGTTTCTTGTACAACACATCCCACTAACTATGCATGTCTTTCATTCTCTTTCCGCTCCTTGTATGCCACAGTTGCACCTTGAGATGATGTTGCACAAGATGAATCCATTTGCGGCATCTTTTCTACCACTACTTTTACTATGATGAGGAATTTTGCCTATAGAACAAATAGCTGGCCTGTCGTTACTCATCCATTGCTACAAGTCCAATTCTTTGAAGAGGAGACGTATAAATATCTTCCAAAACATGAGGAAATCAGCCTATAAGGAAATCCATCACTTACCCATGGAGGCTAAGGCTCAAACACTAGAGTCCACAGTCTCATACAAGAGAGGACATCAGCATAGCAATCAGGCTGACCACTCATACACAACCTAGAGAGCTAGTGAATGCTTTCGTAACTCACTCTTCGTGGTCACATAACCCATAATCTCATGGAAAGACGCGATATGTCCATGACTAAGACATAAGATAGGTTCATCCTAGTCAGCTCACTCTGACAAAGCAACCCAAGAATCTATGACCTTTTTGGATATTTCTCCCATCAGGTCTTGATCCTCGACCTCTGTCATCCTCCCGAAGACGACGGTCTAGAACACTGGTTCTGACACAATTATTTCTGTCGACCATTCTTGGTATTACAACCAAAAGATAACATCACTGTGAGAGCAAAGGTTCTACATTGAGTAGATCATGCGACTCACTTTCTTATACTATGTCCTTATCACATGGTTTCTTTCGCATGAGGAGCGAATTCTTGAGACTTAGACCAACCAATGCTTCTTTTATGGCTCCCTCTAGTAGACAAGTCCGTTAGGACTCTCAAAGGTAAAAATTGTACTCAATGATGGGCAACTGACACTTATTAGCGACAAGAAGTTTTCCTAGGTAGTGTTTGCTGGTAACTTTCTAGTTTGCACCAAGGGGATTTGATCCAAAGGAGCTGTGCATACCTTGTCTATCTGGACCCGATTTAGGGGACAAACTCCCAGGGAGCGGTACATGCCTAATCTGTTGTGTGCTTGTCCAAATATCATTTATGGACATGGAGCATATCAGGTCAACAATCTGTTGTCTTTTTCTTTTCTTATGCGAAGGCATGAAGCCGTTTCCCATTGTCGTCCCGACATCGACAGTCCATAACCTTGGAAACGTCAACAGTTTATACCTCCCTATCATATCGTTAGATTGGCCTCAAACTTGGACCGTAGACATATTGCCACCTTATCTTATCAATGGTAAAGTCAAAATTACAATCCAAGTATTCATCTTGTTGTATCCTGGAAGTTGCTGAAGTGTACTTGAAATTGAGCTGGATGGCTCTTTTGCCAATAATCTCCCAATTTCCTATTATCACACTAGGATGCTTCTCATACCATCATGCAAAACTCTTATTCTCACGGGATACTGGCTTGGTATAAAAATCAGTGACCTGCTTGCTTGTTGGAGTAAACTCTAGCTTGATAGCACCCTTGCGTACCATGTATTTGGTGAAGAAATAGACGATGTCATTGTGTTTGGTACGAGCATGTTACTTGGGCTTGTTGGCGAGTATGATTGCGCTCTCAAAGTTGACATGCATGGGAAATGGAATTCCTTTAGTCCCATGCATCTTTGACATTAAACACTGAAGCCAAACAACTACCTATTGGCTCCAAAGCTGAGAGAGACATTTATTGCTTTCGTGCTTGAGGAGGCCATAACCACTTGCCACTAGCTGCACCAGCTCATGGCCTTGCCATTCATGAGGAACACATTTCCATAGGTCGAATTCCGGTCCTAAGGGCTTGAAAGCCAATTTGTGTCCATTAGTCGATGATGCGGTTGTCATTATCGTAGGTGATGCCGATGTTAATGGTTCTAGCAAGGTAGCGGAAGATCTGTTTCACTCCTTTTTGGTACTGAGGTCAAACATTAGCCATGTACTAGCTTATAGCCCTTACAGAATGTGCGAGATCTGGCCTGGTTGCTACCATCAAGTACATGAGACTACAGACGGCAGTCTGGTTCTTCCACGGCTTAGTTACATCTGATTCTCCATCGAAACTCTCGAGGTACTACTACGTCTTCAACGGCGTACTGATGGGTTTGGCCCCAGATACACCAAACAGTTGCAAGACATCCTTAACATAAACCTCCATTGCAGTAAAAGAGAGTATGATTTACGGTTACGCATGATCTAGATACCAACAAGGTATGGCGCTTCCCTGAGAACACATCTCTAGAAGTCGTCCTTGCATAACCTCCTTGATCTCCTTCCATGCACACATACTGTAGGAAAGGAGGAACATGTCATCAACAGAGACAATGATGATGAACACCTCATGACCATGCAGCTAACGATAGATTCTACAATCACACTTGTGACGCTCAAATCCGATACAGTGCAATGGCACATCCAACTTCTGCTTCGAAGGACACGATACTTGCTTGACACCGTACAATGACACTATAGCTTACAAACCAGGTTATCCTTGCCATCCATGACGAACCCATCCGGCTTCTCCATGTAGATTTCCTCCTCCAAGTCACCATTCAAGAATGTTGTCTTGACATCCATGTCATCAACCTCGAAGTCCTTTGTTGCTCCATAAGAGAGGAGCGTTACGTCCAGAGGTAAACTTTACAACAAGGGTAAATGTCTTTATGTACTCCATGTCAACCTGCCTAAGGCGACGGACTAGAAAACAGGTTCCAACACCATGGTATTCC
>SZWC01001103.1:13063-27930 GCA_023375785.1 Penium margaritaceum | reverse complement strand
TAGGCCTGCCTGTCCTTCTTCTTCCACTCCTCATACGTCGCTGGTACAGTTGCAGAAGAACCCGCATCAGCTGTACCCTTTTGCGGCGTCTTCCCCGCCACCACCTGCGCTGCGGTGATGCCTTTTGCCTGTGGAACTGGAGCCGGCTCGTCGCCGCTCACCACCTCCCACAAGCCCCTCTCCTCCAAAAGGAGGCGGGTACGGATCTTCCAAAACGTGAAGTTGGCGCGTCCCTCCAGCCTCTCCAAAGGCTGGGCTGCTGTCACAACGCCAGCTGCTGCCATTTTGAGCCTTGGTGATGCTCAGTGCTGCCCTTGGATGGCGGCGCTACCCCTGCTTCTGCTGCTGCTTCTGCCAGAAATCTGTCTGACATAAAATGGACTGTAGATGCCAGCAGAGTGGGAATTTTGAGAAACTGAGCATACCACTGGAAAATTCAGCTCAAAAACTTTCAGATCGACCCATAAAACAGGGTCATCAACGAGGGATTTTGAAAGATATGCCCTCTTGAAAACAGGGTATGCTTCTGCTCCTACTCCAACTCAGACCAGCCAGTTTGTAAATGGCGTTTCTCCAAAACGAATCAATGGAATGCAAATATTTTTGCACCAATAGAAAGCTGAGGAAAAATACTACAATTCGCATGTGCCACTTTTTAAATTTGACAAAGAAATGAAAGAGTTATGGTCATCACAAGGCGACAGTTTTACTCATAGAGAAGAGTGTAGCCCTGGCCAACCTCGTTTTGAGCATAACTCTCAATCCGACTGTTGGATCTTCGCGATCTTGGGCTCGTTGGAAAGCTTGTCTCTTGAACTTGAAGATCAAGTGGGTGATTGTCACATTTGGTGAAGTTTCCACCCCAACCCGTCACTCTCAAAGTGACGGCCTGTGCTGGCTGGAAGTGGCAGAACTTGGCTCTGATACCAAATGTTGGATCTTGAGGAGAGAGGAAGCCTTGGAGCAGCGAGCATGTGTGATTGGAAGGGCATCACTTGTGCTGAAGATTGGTTGTTCAATCACTCAAAATGATGGAGTACATATAGAGCTAGAGCTTGGGCAAGTCAGCCCTCTCACAAGCCACACCACTTAGCCATGGAGGCTAACGCTCACACACTAGAGTCCATAATCTCACACAAGGGAGGAAATCAGCCTAGCAATCAGGCTGACCACTCACACACGACCTTGAGAGCTAGAGAATGCTCTCATGGCACACTCCTAGTGGTCACATAACCCACAAACCCATGGAGAATCGCCATGTGTCCATGGCTAGCACACAAGGATCTCACCTCACCTAAAAAGTAAGGAGAGGTACCTTTATCCTAGTCAGCACACTCTGACAAGGCAATCCTAAGACCAAGGACCTTTTTGGATATTTCTCCCATCAGGTCTTGACCCTGGACCTCTTGCCTTTTTCTTTTCTCAGGCTAAGGCATGGAGTCATCACCCATGCCCACCCAGACATCGACGCTCCATGACCCCCGAAACTTCGAAAATTCATATCTCCCAATCCGACCGTTGGATCGGACTCAAACTTGGACCGTAGACATTTTGCCACCTGATCTTTCCAATGGTGATATTGGATTGGCAATCGGAGCAGGCATCTGGTACTTTCCTGGAACTTGCTCCTGTGGACCTGAAACTGAGCCAGATGGCTCCTTTCCCAACAATAGTACCATATGCCTGCTACAATCGTCAATCCAACTTCACCATTGGAACGATCAGGTGGCAAAATGTCTATGGTCCTAGTTTGAGGCCGATCCAACGGTCGGATTCGAAGATATGAGTATTCAAAGTTTCGAGGGTCATGGATCGTCGATGTGTGGGTGGCCATGGGTGATGGCTGCATGCCTTGACCTCAGAAAAGAAAAAAACAAGAGGTCCAAGGTCAAGACCTGATGGGAGAAATATCCAAAAAGGTTCTTGGTCTGAGGATTGCCTTGCCAAAGTGAGCTGACTAGGACAAAAGGTACCTCTCCTTACTTTTTAGGTCAAATGAGATCCTTGTGTGCTAGCCATGGACACATAGCAATTCTCCATGGGTTTCTGGGTTATGTGACCACTAGGAGTATGCCATGAGAGCATTCTCTAGCTCTCTAGGTCGTGTGTGAGTGGTGAGCCTGATTGCTAGGCTGATATCCTCCCTTGTGTGGGATTATGGACTCTAGTGTGTGAGCCTTAGCCTCCATTGCTAAGTGGTGTGGCTTGTGAGAGGGCTGACTTGCCCAAGCTCTAGCTCTATATGTACTCCATCATTTTGAGTGATTCAACAACCATTCTTCAGCACAAGTGATGCCCTTCCAATCACACATGTTGCTGCTCCAAGGCTCTCCTTCATTCCAACATTTGGTTTCAGAGCCAAGTTCTACCACTTTCAGCCAGCATAGGCCGTCATTGTGAGAGAGACGGGTTGGGATGAAACCTTCACCAGATTTGACGATCCACCAGAGAATGCTCAAGTTCAAGAGAGGAGCTTTCCAACAAGCTTAAAATCGCGAAGATCCAACTGTTGCATTGAAAGTCATGCTGAAAAGGAGGTCGGCTAGGGCTACACTCTTCTCTAAGAGTAAGACTATGGCCTTGTGATGACCATAACTCTCTCGTTTCTTTGTCCAATTTAAAAAGTGGTACATGTGAATTGTAGTATTTTTCCAAAGCTTTTAACTTGTGTAAAAATATTTGCATTCCGTAGATTCGTTTAGGAGAAATGCCATTTACAAGCAGGCTGGTCTGAGTTGGAGTACGAGCAGAAGCATACCCTGTTCTCAAAGAGGCATATCTTTCAACATCCCCTATTGATGACCCTATTTTGTGGTTTGATCTGAAAGTTATTGAGCTGAGTTTTTGAGCTTCCACTCGTGGGCTTCGTTTTTCAAAATTCCCAGTTTGCTGGCATCTACAGTCCATTTTTCGTCAGACAGATTTCTGGCGGAAGCAATAGCAGAAGCAGGGGTAGCGGCGCCATCCAAGAGCAGCGCTGAGCATCATCAAGGCTCAAAATGGTAGCAGCTGGCGTTGTGACAGTAGCCCAGCCTTTGGAGATGCTGGAGGGATGTGCCGACTTCACATTTAGGAAGATCCGTACCCGCCTCCTTTTAGAGGAGAGGAGCTTTTGGGAGGTGGTGAGCGGCGATGAGCCGACTCCAGTTGCACAGGCAAAAGGCATCACCATAGCGCAGGTGGTGGCGGGGAAGACTTCGTAAAAGGGTGCAGCTGGTGCGGGTTCTTCTGTAGTTGTACCAGCGGTATATGAGGTGTGGAAGAAGGACAGGCAGGCCTACAGGTTGCTTGTCAACACCATCTCCAACCCGCATCTTCAGTACGTGATTGACAAGGGTACTACAAAAGAGGAGTGGAACACGTTGTGCAACAAGTATGAGAACAAGGATCCTGCATTCCTCATGTTTTTGGAGGAAAGATGATGGAGCTGAAAATACAGGGTGGCGAAGGGATGGAGGCTTATCTTGATAGGGCAAAGGAGCTGGCGAAGTAACTGAGAGCGGCCGGCAACCCTGTGGAAGAAACGCGCTTCATCCTCCTCTTGGTAAGGAGACTCCCAACCACCTACGACCCGGTGCGTGAGACGTTGGAGTGCCAATCCACTCTCGATCTCGACTTCATCTGCACATACCTGGTCCAGGTGCAATTGTGTCGTAATGCAGCAAAGCGCAATGGCGGCGGCAAAAGTGAAGTAACTTTTGTGGCCACAAGCTCACGCAACCAGCAACAGCAGCAGCAACAGTCTGGGTAGTAGAAAGGCAGAAAGAAAGGCAAATACCACTACTGCCAGAAAGAGGGACACTACAAAAAGCTCAAGAGGGACCAGAAGGAGCAGTAACTGCAATAGTCATCGCAGCAACAACAGCAAAAGCAGCACTCGCAGCAGCAACACTCACAACAGCATCACTAGCAGCAGCAACAGCAAAACCAGGCTGGTGTGCGCCTCTTTGGCAACATGAGTGTGGCCAAGGAGGTACGCGACCGTCTCTTCATGGCAAAGTCTGACATGTCGCAGGTGCGGAAGGCGGATCTCGCATGGTACAAGGACTCGGGGTGTACAAAGAGCCTCACACATGACAAGGAGTGGTTTACTCATCTGCTGTGCATACCTCACCGTCGTATCGCTATGGATGATGATCGGGTGGTGTATGCTGAGGGGATTGGGACTGTGAAGATGTGGTTGGAGACTCCACGTGGCATTGAAATAGGAGTATTCTATGGCGTGCTGTANCTGGTCCAGGTGCAATTGTGTCGTAATGCAGCAAAGCGCAATGGCGGCGGCAAAAGTGAAGTAACTTTTGTGGCCACAAGCTCACGCAACCAGCAACAGCAGCAGCAACAGTCTGGGTAGTAGAAAGGCAGAAAGAAAGGCAAATGCCACTACTGCCAGAAAGAGGGACACTACAAAAAGCTGAAGAGGGACCAGAAGGAGCAGCAACAGCAGTACTCATCCCAACAATAACAGCAAAAGCAGCACTCGCAGCAGCAACACTCACAACAGCATCACTAGCAGCAGCAGCAGCAAAACCAGGCTGGTATGCGCCTCTTTGGCAACATGAATGTGGCCGAGGTACGCGACCGTCTCTTCATGGCGAAGTCTGACATGTCGCAGGTGCGGAAGGCGGATCTCGCATGATACAAGGACTCAGGGTGTACAAAGAGCCTCACACATGACAAGGAGTGGTTTACTCATCTGCTGTCCATACCTCACCGTTGTATCGCTATGGATGATGATCGGGTGGTGTATGCTGAGGGGATTGGGACTGTGAAGATGTGGTTGGAGACTCCACGTGGCATTGAAATAGGAGTACTCTATGGCGTGCTGTATGTACCTGATGCTGCATTCAACCTCCTCTTAGTCTCCTTTCTTACAACACAAGATTGCGCGTGGTCTTCGATGATGACAATGGCTACATCCTCAATAAGGATACAGGAGAGGAATCGGCCAGGTCGATGAAGGAGGGCAACATGTACCGCCTATTGGAGGACCAGGATCCCGCGTGAGCAGATTCTTACAGTAGTGTGTTAAAACTAGTGCTTCTCCAGGATCATAGGTGTCTCAGGAGATACAACAGATCAAACAATTGTGACTGAAATCCACGGTGTTGTATACAATGCAACTGTACGTTGCAAATAATCTCTTTCTGTTACACACTGACGATTCAAGAGGTTACACTGAAGTCAGAGATAAACGGCTCGTCTCTTGGGCTTTCCAACGATATGCTATACTTGAAATACGGTGCAGTACAGACGAAGCAATCTCCAAATGAAACTACTACCTATTTGTACGTAGTCTAGTGACTAGGAAATACAAAGAGCAAGCAGAATGCACGAGCTTGGTCTGTCCGGTCCGCTTGTGTCTTGCTTGAGCGTCCCGGACGCCGGTCGGTGTCCCCAGTCACCGAGCGACCGAGGTTGGCGGATGCCGAGCGCCCTCGGTGCGATCTACGGACGAGATCGTCCGGATCTGCGGCAGGTCCTCTCCTTCCGTCGATCTTCTCACTCGTCGGGGGAAGAGGAACTCGTGCTTGCACTCTCGATCCCGCGACGGCTGTGATTGCTCCATTGTCTACGCGATGCTCTCCCATCCATCGATCGCTTCTTTATAAAGATCCTGTGGCTCTATTCTCTCGATCCGATGCTTGTGTTGCAGCCCGTTCATCAATTCCGATCTTCGGTTCGTGTTTCCACTGCTCCACCAGAAGCCACGTCAGCACCCATCGTATCGAGAGGAGCTCACGCTCGCACTCTCGTCCTAGCACTCGGTCCTCACCGAGGCCATGACCTGTACTTCCGCAAATTACGCCAGAACTTAACGTGGCCGTCCGCAATATCCTATCAAATCAATAGGAGGCTACGGCAGGCCCTCGTACCGAGTTAGACTCCCGGACGACGGTGACTGACCCCGCCATCGGCAGAGCAGAGTCCAGTAGAGTAGAGTCCGGTAGGATAGGCAGAGGGGTGGGGGAGAGAGTGGCGACCTCTCCTCCAGCCCTCTTGCCTTTTGTATCCCAAGTGCCCATGCCGAGCACAAAGTAGGACACTTGTGAGAGAGTGACAAACTATGTCATTTTTCTCCTTTTGCTCATATCTCCAAATCGAGCCATCCAAATGGGCTGAAATTTGGACGGTGGATGGTTGACGAGGAGATCTGTCTATCGGTCCCACCTGATCAGGAATCGGTCTTGTGGTGATGAAGATCCTGATTTTCCAACATTCCCCCCCTTGAATGCCGAGCCCGAAAAGGGTGGTATTCAAGCCGAAAACCAGGCAGTGTAGAAGAGAAGGCGAGGCAGGGGCACGCACGTCCAGAAATGTCCAGCGACGGTAGAGTTGAAACTTCCCCCCCGGGCGGCCCAAGCCGATGCCGAACAAAATGGCAGAACAGGAGGTACCCGATGGACCCTCAGTGTACCCAGCAGGGGCAATGCCGAGGCAGAGCCGTACGGCATGTAGGTGGGGTACCATCGGGGAGCCGCCTGCCCGGACACATGTGGGATCGAAACCCCACACATGGCCGGGACCCGTGGTGGGCCGACATCGGCAGCCCACCATCGGTTTCTTGACTGTATGATGGGAGCGACGAGATGAAGAGTGGAACAAAAATGCGAAAGCAGAACGGGTGGCCTCCAGGGCAGCCGGAGTGTGGCTTGTAGCGAGGAGCAATCCGCACTCGGCAGTTTGTCGGGATGCGAGGAGCGAGTCGCGAGACAGCGGGGGGAGTAAACAGGACACAAGAGAGAGAGGGGCAGAAGCGACGACGAAAGAGCGGAGAGAGGCGCAGGCACCACGCACAGTAACCGAGTCCAACGCCTCATGTGGGGGAACCCGGGAGGGCATGCGGGGAGTGCAAGAGATGAAAGAGCGAGAGAGAGAGGGGCGTGGCGGCCAACCGCAACCCGCGTCCGTACCAACGCCTCATGTGGGGGGCACGGAAACGGGGGGGGAGAGGGGCATTGCCGTCGGTCATCTTCGTCCATCCCAATGCCTCATACGGTGGGGATGGAAGAAGAGGACCCAGAGGATACAGGAGATGTGAGAGAGAGCAAGCCGAGACGAGCGCAGAGGGCAGCATGGCGGTCAGCAGAAAGTGGCTTGGTGAAGATGTCAGCGGACTGCTGCTCGGTAGGAATGTAGAGCATGCGAACCTCACCGTCGGCAACCGCGTCACGGACGTAGTGATACTGCCGGCGAACGTGTTTGGTGCGATCATGGAGAATGGGATCCTCGGAGAGGGCAATGGCGCCCTCGTCGCAGTTGATGGTGGTAGGTGCGAGTTGATCGAAGCCAAGTTCGGAAAGAAGCATGCGAAGCCAGACAGCTTCACGACTGGCTTCGCTTTCGGCAATGTATTCGGCTTCAGTGGAAGAAAGAGCCACCACGGATTGCTTCTTGGAGCGCCAACTGACGGGGCCTCCATTGAGAAGGAAGACGTAGCCAGACGTTGATCGACTGGTGGCGTGATCACTGGAGAGGTCCGCGTCGCAGAAACCGTGAAGAATGTTGTCACCGTTAGAAGAGTACCGAATGCCGAGGTCAGCGATGGAGCGCAAGTAGCGAACGCTGCGTTTGGCTGCAACGATGTGAGCGGCGGTGGTGTTCTGGCAGCCTTGGCTGAGGATGCCGACGGCATAGGAGAGATCAGGACGGGTGGCAACAGAGGCATACATCAGGGAGCCCACCATGCTGGGAAAAATTTTGGCATCGGCGGGAGCAAGAAGATTTGCCGGAGTGGGAACTTTCGTGAGGCCATGTTGGAGTGCCAAGGGTGTAGCCATAGGGTTGGCATTACCGAGTTGGA
Source organism: Penium margaritaceum (assembly GCA_023375785.1). Taxonomy (NCBI): domain Eukaryota; kingdom Viridiplantae; phylum Streptophyta; class Zygnematophyceae; order Desmidiales; family Peniaceae; genus Penium; species Penium margaritaceum. The sequence goes on along the minus strand of SZWC01001103.1, from coordinate 20,129 downwards.
ACTTATCAGCAACACGTTGTGCATACGTGGCTTGATTGAGAACGATGTGACTGTTCCGTTGTTGATGCACTTGAATGCTGAGGTAATATGTCAAAGGATACATGTCACTCATCTCAAAACGCTGAGACAGCCGAGCCTTGAAGGCGGAGATAGTGTCCAGCGTGGGACCAAACAGGATGAGGTCATCGACATAGAGAATGATGCCAATTTTGTTGGCGCCGGAGCGATAGTAGATGGAGTGGTCAGAATGAAGACGAGTCAGGTTTTGTCCAAGGAAGAACTCATGAATCTTGATATTCCATTGACGTGGAACCTGCTTGAGTCCATAAAGGGAGCGCTTGAGACGACAGACAAGATGAGCCTTGTCAGGTTCCACGAAGCCCTCGGGTTGCGTCATGTAGATGGTCTCATTCAGGTCCCCATTGAGGAAGGCGCATTTGACATCCATCTGATGCAGGATCCAACCGTTAGTACCAGCAAGAGATGGAATGACACGGATGGATGAATACTTAGCCACCGGAGCGAAGGTGTCACTGTAGTTGACGCCGAGAACCTGACTGTAATCGCGAGCCACGAGGCGAGCTTTGTACCTGTCAGGTTCGCCAGCACTGTTGAGTTTTCTCCGAAACACCCACTTGCATGTGACGATGGGTTGGTCCGGCGGCTGTGGGACAAGATCCCATGTGCCTTGTTTTTGAAGCTGATCAAATTCTTCCTGGCTGGCTTGACGCCAAAGAGCTGCATCAGGTCGACGCATGGCGTCCTTGTAACTGATGGGGTCGACAACTTGAGTGACGAGGGCAGTGTCATCTTCATGATCTGATGTGTGGAGCATGGCGTATTGAAAGTACGTTAGAGTTGTGCGGTTTCGGGTGGAGCGACGAAGACCAGGGATGGCTGTAGACAATGGTGGAGCATTCAGTGCTGATGAGGAAAGGGATTCTCCAGTGGTGTGTTCATGAGGATGCACTGGAGGAAGCACATCAGCATGTTCGTCGACGACAGGGTCAACGTTGAACTTTTGAATGGGTTCGGGAGCTGTGTCCATAGGTATGGTGACGATGGGTGAAGTAGGAAGAATCCTTGTGTTGAGAAATGTGATTTCATCAAAGATGGGTTGTCGTGCATGGGCTACGGTTTGCGTAGCAGGGTCCTAAACTCTGTAGATGTCATGATTGTCCTCATATCCAAGGAGGATGCAGGTCTGGGCGTAGCCAGACGTGAGCGGTGCAGCCGAAGATGCAAATGTGTTGCAGATGAGATTTCGTACCGGTCCATGCTTCATACGGAGTATGAGTAGCATTGGGAAGTTTGACTATGGGCAGGCGGTTGGTGATGTAGGCTGCAGTGGAGAGAGCCTCCCCCCAAAAGACGGATGGGAGTGCAGCTGTGTGTAGCATTGTTCGAGCGCGTTCCAGAAGGGTCTGATTCATGCGCTCCGCTTTCCCGTTTTGTTGAGGCGTAGAGGGAACAGTGCGTTGGTGTTGGATACCTTTCTGCTGGAAGAAAGAGTTGAGTGATTGACAAATGAACTCACCACCGTTGTCGGTTCTGATTTTCTTCACAGTGAGGTTGGTTTCATTTTCAATCTGTCGCATCCAGGTCTTGATGATATCGACGGCTTCATTTTTGTAGCGGAGAAACTTGATCCAAACGAAATGGCTGTAGTCATCGATGATGACCAGGAAGTAATGCTTGTTTGACAGGGAACCTTCTTTGATGTAGCAGAGGTCCATGTGAAGCAGTTCCAGTTTTTGTGTTGATGTAGTTGGGTGAGCCTTGAATGGTTTTTTATGTTGTTTGCCTGTCGGACAGCCGCTGCATGGTTTGGTGTCACATGGCTTCGTGAGTCCGGATGGGAGATCATGAACCCATTGTTGTTGTGCCATGTTGTGCAGAGTGGCATATTTGACATGGGCGAGCCGGCGATGCCATAAGTCAGCTGTAGAAGTAGCCGAGGTGGAATGGCGGCAGTCTGAAGAAAGAGCTGCCATGAATGCGACTTCTGGTTCATTTGTCAGCATAGCTGATGGTACCTCTTCTGAGTCGAGAACTGTCAGGTGACCAGTGCGACTAGCAACGGCTGCTAGATTTCCTTTGTTGTCCAGAATCTTGCAGTTCTTGTCCAAATCAAAAACCACTTTGAAGCCGTTGTCGTTGATACGTCCGACGGATAGGAGATTGGCCGCAAGTTCAGGGACGAATAAGACTTGGCTGAAAGTGCGTGTCACCTGCTGCCCTTGAAGGGTAATAAGTACTCGTACTGTACCTTCACCGTAGGCTGGAATAAGTCTTCCATCACCCACACGAACTCCGCGAGGTTGTGCATATTGGATGTAGGTGGTGAACCATTCCTTGCGACAGGTCATGTGCTTGGTGCATCCTGAGTCAATGATCCAGGCAAGGACTCCCGCAACGAGTAGATAAGCATAGTCGACAGAGCATATTGCCAGTTCTTCGAGGATGGGTTTTTCATGACTGATTGAGAAATCAGTATTTGCTCCGCTTGAGTCTGAAGGGTGTTGTTCGAAGTCGTTGGCGTCGGTTGTGAAGAAATTTAGCTGAGGAATAGAGTCAATGTCCGAGTTTTGCTGCGCGTCTGAGGAATTGTGACCTGTAAAGCCTGAGATGAGATGGGAAAGTCAGCCTACAGTGTTGAGAAAGCTGAGAGAAAGGCTGATGGTGTCCCATCAGTGAGAAGAGCGTTTGGAGTGTTGCGCGTTGGCGTATTGAATCGTGGTCGTTGCTCTGAGCGAGTTCGGCAGTCAAGTTGGATATGCCCCTTTTTGTTGCATCGCCAACAGATACGATCCCCTGGATGAACATAGGGCCTGGGAGCTTGTTGAGGATAGCCAGGTCGAGGTTGATAGGTGGCTTGAGTACCTTGGTTGGTGCTGGGGCAAGCATTCCCATAGGTCTCGTATTTCTTCGTTCGTCGGTCTGGTCGTCCTTGATACTTTGCATAAAGTCCGACTTCACCCCCGTTTTCTTTGATGTAGGCATCCTCGTCCAGCATAAGAGCATGTGTTGCCTTCTCAATAGTCAGCACATGTGGCTTGGCTACTGCTGCTGCGGCCGCTGCTGGTCCTGCTGCTGCTTGTACTGCTGCTGCTGCTTCTGGGACAGCGTTCCCAATGGCGTCTAGAGCGTTCTTAACAGCAGATCCAATAAGTGCAATCTTTTCATCATCTTCCTGTTGGTCGTTGTTCAAGGTTTGAAGATGCTTCATTATGTGTTGAAAACGTGTAGGAAGGCTCTGAAACAAGGTCTGAACAAGCACTCTTTCAGAAATGACTTCACCCAAAGCTGTGATGCGACTGGAAAGGTCCTTCAAATGGCTGATATGATCCTCAAGCCGAGTGTGTTCCTCCATTTTTTGAGTATGAAATTCTTTGAGTAGATGACCCAGCTCATCGTCACTGATCTTGTGATATCGTCGCTTCAGGGTTCTCCATGCAGTTCTCGGACAGAGGTCCGCATTGTTGTCTCGAATGAGAAACTTTAGCCGCTCTTCCAGTTGCATAGCCAGGATTGCAAACGCTTGATCACATCGCCTTTTGTGATTATTCTTCTCTTCGGTGGAGGCGTTAACGTCCACGACGTCTGTAGGTGGGTTGGTGAGCACTCCCCATAGTCCCTTGTTCATGAATACCATTTTCATGTTGAATGCAAAAGATTGGTAGTCCTCGCAATTGAAGATTGGTATCTTGAAATGATCATGATGGCTACTTCCTGTGAGTAACGCCATGGTGATGACTGCTCCTGGTAAAGGCACCTCTAGCTTTGATACCAAATGTTAAAATTAGTGCTTCTCCAGGATCATAGGTGTCTCAGGAGATACAACAGATCAAACAATTGTGACTGGAATCCACGGTGTTGTACACAATGCAACTGTACGTTGCAAATAATCTCTTTCTATTACACATTGATGATTCAAGAGGTTACACTGAAGTCAGAGATACACGGCTCGTCTCTTAGGCTTTCCAACGATATGCTATACTTGAAATACGGTGCAGTACAGACGAAGCAATCTCCAAATGAAACTACTACCTATTTGTACTTAGTCTAGTGACTAGGAAATACAAAGAGCAAGTAGAATGCACGAGCTTGGTCTGTCCGGTCCGCTTGTGTCTTCCTTGAGCGTCCCGGATGCCGGTCGGTGTCCCCAGTCACCGAGCGACCGAGGTTGGCGGATGCCCAGCGCCCTCGGTGCGATCTACGGACGAGATCGTCCGGATCTGCGTCAAGTCCTCTCCTTCCGTCGATCTTCTCGCTCGTCGGGAGAAGAGGAGCTCGTGCTTGCACTCTCGATCCCGCGACGGCTGTGATCGCTCCATTGTCTACGCGATGCTCTCGCATCCATCGATCGTTTCTTTGTAAAGATCTTGTGGCTTTGTTCTCTCGATCCGATGCTTCTGTTGCAGCCCGTTCATCTGTTCAGATCTTCGGTCCGTGTTTCCACTGCTCCACCAGAAGCCACGTCAGCACCCATCGTATCGAGAGGAGCTCACGCTCGCACTCTCGTCCTAGCACTCGGTCCTCACCGAGGCCATGACCTGTACTTCCGCAAATTATGCCAGAACTTAACGTGGCCGTCCGCAATATCCTATCAAATCAATAGGAGGCTGCGGCAGGCCCTCGTACCGGGTTAGACTCCCGGATGAGGGTGACTGACCCCGCCATCGGCAGAGCAGAGTCCAGTAGAGTAGAGTCCGGTAGGATAGGCAGAGGGATGGAGGAGAGAGTGGCGACCTCTCCCCCAGCCCTCTTGCCTTTTGTATCCCAAGTGCCCATGCCGAGCACAAAGTAGGACACTTGTGAGAGATGGACATAAACTATGTCATTTTTCTCCTTTTGCTCATATCTCCAAATCGAGCCATCCAAATGGGCTAAAATTTGGACGGTGGATGGTTGACGAGGATATCTGTCCATCGGTCCCACCTGATCAGGAATCGGCCTTGTGGTGATGAAGATCCTGATTTTCCCACACAATGGTGCAGGCGACGGATGGCAAAATCGGATGGCATGCGGGCTACTGCCACATCGGCATGCCCGCATTGTGGTAGCTTCAAGCAAACGAGATGGTGCGTGACCTGCCTACCATCTCTAACTTTGAGCAGCAGTTGTGCATCAGCTCTTTGAAGGGGAAGCAGCACCGGGAGGCGTTCTCTGGAGCAAGGGAGCATGCAAAGGGGGTGTTGGACCTGGTCCACACGGACTTGTGCGAACCGATGCAAACTTAGAGCTTTGGAGGCTCTAGGTATTTCCTGACCTTCATTGATGATTTCAGCTGTTACACTACTGTCCACTCCCTTCCTTCCAAGGAACAGTGCTTTGAAAGGTTCAAGGAGTTCAAGGCCATCGTGGAGAACCAGATTGGTAAGAAGATCAAGGCGCCGCGCAGCAATTGTGGTGGAGAGTACCTGAGTAAGGAGTTCCAGGAATACCTCAAAGCAGCTGGCATCAAGGCGCAGCGTACCGCGCCGTACTCACCGCAATTGAATGGTCTAGCAAATACGCTAACCGTACCATAGTGGAGTCCCTGCGCTCTATGCTGCATGTGGCTTGGTTGACCTACGACTTCTTGACTGAAACCGTGAGTACTACAGTCTGCATCATCAACCGTAGTCCAACTAAGGTGCTGGAGCAAATGACACCGTACGAGGCGTGGTTTGGGAAGAAAATGAGCGTGGGTCATCTCGGAGCATTTAACAGCCGGGCGCACATGCACGTGCCAAAGGAGAAGCGGCGGAAATCGGACGCAAAGAGTGCGCAGTTGCTGATGATTGGCTACGACGTGGCAAGCAAGGCCTATCGCCTCTACGAATGGGATACAGGCCACATCATCATCTCCAGAGACGTCGTCTTCAACAAGAGTAACGTCATCGGCACCAAAATTGTCTGTGAAGAGGGAGCAAAACCACTAGCTCACAAGACAGTAGGAGTAGAAATCCTTCTTGACCCAGTCTCTCCTGATCCTTCCTCTACCATGACAGTAGGAGAATCACTCTACTCTCCCATGTCTGATGCAGCAGATACAACAGCCTCATTGGCAAAAGTAGAGGAGGGAGATGTAGCACCACCGGCAGCAGTAGTTGTACCAGTACCACCGCGCCAGCCGCCAACTAACGCACCAACACCAGGTCACAGGTACCCTCTTAGGGTGTTTTACAAGCCTTATGAGCGTGGTCATTTCTGGATGATGCAAAAACAAGAACAGATGAACGTAGCAATTGCAGCAGATTCAGATGAGCCAACGTCATACAAGGAGGCCATGGCTGCACCGGATGCAACAGATTGGGCGCAAGCGGTGCAACAGGAGATACTGTCACAGCTGTTGGAACTTGAGGAGAGAGGGAGCCTTGGAGCAGCGAGCATGTGTGATTGGAAGGGCATCACTTGTGCTGAAGAATGGTTGTTCAATCACTCAAAATGGTGGAGTACATATAGAGCTAGAGCTTGGGCAAGTCAGCCCTCTCACAAGCCACACCACTTAGCCATGGAGGCTAAGGCTCACACACTAGAGTCCATCATCTCACACAAGGGAGGAAATCAGCCTAGCAATCAGGCTGACCACTCACACACGACCTAGAGAGCTAGAGAATGCTCTCATGGCACACTCCTAGTGGTCACATAACCCACAAACCCATGGAGAATTGCCATGTGTCCATGGCTAGCACACAAGGATCTCACCTCACCCAAAAAGTAAGGAGAGGTACCTTTATCCTAGTCAGCACACTCTGACAAGGCAATCCTAAGACCAAGGACCTTTTTGGATATTTCTCCCATCAGGTCTTGACCCTGGACCTCTTGCCTTTTTCTTTTCTCAGGCTAAGGCATGGAGCCATCACCCATGCCCACCCAGACATCGACGGTCCATGACCCCCGAAACTTTGAAAATTCATATCTCCCAATCCGACCGTTGGATCGGCCTCAAACTTGGACCGTAGACATTTTGCCACCTGATCTTTCCAATGGTGAAGTCGGATCGGCGATCGGAGCAGGCATCTGGTACTTTCCTGGAACTTGCTCCTGTGGACCTGAAACTGAGCCAGATGGCTCCTTT
>SZWC01001102.1:234854-273893 GCA_023375785.1 Penium margaritaceum | reverse complement strand
CTCCTCTTCCTTCTCCTTCTCTCTTCCTCCTCCTCCTCCTCCTCCTCTCCTCCTCCTCCTTCTCCTCCTCTTCCTGCTCTTATTCCTCCTCCTCCTCCTCCTCCTCCTCATCATCACCGTTCCCATCTTCAACACCCCGGGACCCCAGTGGTTAGCACCCCCACCGCAGACAGTGTCCGGTTGTAGTGTCCCATAGTGCATTTTTTGCCTTCAGCTTTGTTTCCACTGTTTGTGTCAAGTAGGATGACTTTTCGTGTGCCTTGTTGTGTGAAATGCCGTCATGGGGCATGCAGATGGAGACCTTCCTGATGGCACAGGCAGCTCGGAGGAGATGGAGGAGGGAGAGAATGATGCGGAGGAGGAGATGGTAGAATTGGAGGACAAGGGGATCAAGGTGGCTGAAGATGGCGGGGTTGACACACTGTGCCATGCAGTTGAGGGTGGTAAGGCAAAGGAAGAGCAGCAGCGCCACCAGCACCAGCTTTTTCGTGGACAGCACCACCACCACCACCACCAGGAGCAGCAGCAGCATCAACAGCATCATCATCAGCAGCAGCAGCAGCAGCAGCAGGGGTTGGCAGATGGAGCAGGCAGTGAGGAGGCAGTGTGGCAGGAGCTGTTGCACCTTGAGCAAAACGAGCATGAGGGCCAGCATCTGCAGCATGGTCTGGAACACTGCAGGTCACAGTGGTCACAGAAACAGCAGCAGCAGCAGCAGCAGCAGGAGCAGGAGCAGGAGCACCTGCATCACCACGCACAGGATGACCAACATAGGGGAGAGAATGAGAACGAAGACGAGGAAAACCAGGAGCTTGACATCGAGGAGGCCGAGGAGCTTCATGATATGCAGGGCGAGGGGGGAGGAGGGGGAGGAGGGGTAGGAGGGGTAGGAGGGGTAGGAGGGGTAGGAGGGGTAGGAGGGGTAGGAGGGGTAGGAGGGGTAGGAGGGGTCGAAAGGTTCGGGGTAGGGACAAGAGGTGTGGAAGGCACGGTGCGAATGGTGGTGGACTTAAAGGAGGATGAAGAGGCGGCGGACGGGCAGCCGCAGCGGCACATGCACATGCAGATGCAGATGCAGATGCAGATGGAGGAGCGAACGCGGCTGCTGAAGGGGCAGCAAGGTTTGCCGCATGAGCGGGTTGCGACGGCCGATGGACATGATCCGTATGTGTGTGGGGAGCAGGTAGAACAGGAGCAGGTAGAACAGGAGGAGGAGGAGGAGGAGGAGGAGGAGGAGGTGGTGCAGCGGGAGCAGCAACCGGGACGGACGCAGCAGCAGCAGCAGCGGCAGCAGAACCAGAGGCGCCAGCAGGAGCAGGAGCACCATCAGCACCAGCAGCGGCAGATGCAGGTGGATGACATGGAGGAAGTTGAGGGAACATCGCTTCTGCCCCAAACGGCAGCCCCTGTACAGCTTGAACACCAAGGGAGTGGAGAAGGAGAAGGAGAAGAAGAGGAAGAAGGAGAGGAAGAAGATGAGGGAGAAGAAGAGGAAGAAGATGATGATGAAGTGGAGGAAATTCCGGAGACTCAGTTTCTGGAAAACCAGCAGAAGCAGCAAAAACAGCATGAGCAGCACAGGCAGCATGAGCAGCACAGGCAGCATGAGCAGCACAGGCAGCATGAGCAGCACAGGCAGCATGAGCAGCACAGGCAGCAAGAGCAGCACAGGCAGCAAGAGCAGCACAGGCAGCATGAGCAGCACAGGCAGCATGAGCAGCACAGGCGGCATGAGCAGCACAGGCAGCATGAGCAGCACGCGCAGCACAGGCAGCAAGAGCAGGGAGGTGAGCATAGCTTCGATGGCCTTGACGAGGGCAGTGGGATTGCAGAGGCGTTGGTCGGAAGCCAAACCCAGGGGGTGGTTCTGGCGCTGGCCCTCGGTGCGCATACACAACCATGCCAGCCTGCAGCAGCTGCAGCTGCAGCTGGTGCTGTAGCTGTTGCTGCCGCGGCCGCTGCTGCTGCTGCAACTCCCGCCACAGCTGATGCGCCAGCAGCAGCCACCACCGTGCAAGTCGCAGCTGAAGGAAGCGCAGCGCCTCCCGCCACGTCATCCCCCCGAGGACGGGCGACAGTGTGGGCTGCCGCTGCTACCGCTGCCGCTGCCGATGCCGTTGCCGCCGCCACTGGTGCTGCCGATGCGTTGTCTGGTTGCCCAGAAGCTCCGGCTCCAGCTGCAGGAGTTGAGGTGCGTGCGGCTACGCCTGCGGCGTTGGCAGACGCTGAGGACAACGACGAGAGAGGAGAGGAGGTGGAGGAGGAGGACGTGGACCTGCAGGACGTGCTCAACGACGTTTTTGTGGACGTCAGGTGCCTTGCGCGACGACGGAGCGCGGGTGCAAGCGCTGAGCCACCCACGCCTTCCATGGCTTCCCTGCATGGGGGCGACAGTAGGGGAGGCGGGGGACTGGTCCAGGGCGTCAGGGGCCCTGGTGGAGTAGCAGCAGCCGCAGCAGGAGCAGCAGCAGGAGCAGGAGGAGCAGGAGGAGCAGCAGCAGGATCTCTGCTGTCGCCGCCGGGCCTGACACAGGGCTCGTGCGAACTTCTCATCTCCACTCAGCTCGCTTCTCCTGCGTCTCTGTGTGAGGCAGAGCAGCAGCAAAAGCAGCAGGAGCGGCAGGGGGAAGAGCAGGAGGAAGAGGGTGAGGAGGAGGTGAAGGAGGAGGAAGAGGACAACAACGACGACAACAATGCCGACGACAGTGACCAAGAATTGCACATGGAGGGGGATGCAAGGGTGGCATCTGTGCCGGTGGTTGAGGAGGAGCAGGATCTTGTTGGAAGCCATACTGATGGGAGGAAACACTTGGCGGAAGAAGAGAACGATGAGGCGGGGGAGGAAGAGGGAGGGGATGAGGAAGAGGAGGAGGAGGAGGAGGTGATGGTGGTGGAGGCCAAGGAGAACGAGAAGGGGATTCCTGTGGAGGGTGAGGACAGGGGGGAGGACACAGGGATGGAGGACAGTGAGGCAGCGGATGAGGATGAGGCGAAGGGCTGTGTGGAGGCAGAGTATGAGGAGCAGGAAAAAACAAATGCCGGCTCAAGTTCAGCATCCTTGAAGGGACAGCACGGCTCACACCGCTGCCAACTTCCCCCGGAGCCTGCCAAGGCAAGCATCGGCGTGGCGTTGCCTGTGTCCACGTTTGCTGCCGCAGACGCGGCAGCACAGCAGTCGCAGCAGCCACACGTTGCAGCAAAGCAAGGCACGTGCCCTGGTTCAGCAACTGTAGAGGTAGAAGGTGAAGGAGAAGGAATGGAAGAGGGAGAGGGAGAGGGAGAGGGAGACAGAGGGGGAGAGGGAGAGGGTGAGGTAGAGGGTGAGGGCAAGTCTGCTGACGAGATGAGGGAAGAAGAGACGAAAGCACTGCAGGCAGGGGAAAGCGATTCCTGTTCCTCGGAAATGGACACGTCGTCCTCAGGGCTAGCGATTGGGAAGGAGGATAACGCTAATTTGGCAAGCGGTACGAGTTCCATTCCTGCCAATGAGGCCGTTCTGCTTTCTTCCTGTTTGAACCCTGCTCCCCTTTTGACTAGCCTCGTCCCCCTTTTGTAGAGGTTCTGTGAATGAGTGGATGTGGATGCGGATGTGGATGTGGATGTGGATGTGGATGTGGATGTGGATGTGGATGTGGATGTGGATGTGGATGTGGATGTGGATGTGGATGTGGATGTGGATGTGGATGCGGATGCGGATGCGGATGCGGATGTGCATGTGGATGTGCATGTGCATATGGATGTGGATGTGGATGTGGATGTGGATGTGGATGCGGATGCGGATGCGGATGCGGATGTGGATATGGATGTGAATGTTGATGTGGATGTGCATGTGGATGTGGATGCCTAAATGTTGTCGCCCGAATGCAATCCTCCTCCCCTTGTACCTACCCCCCTCCAGGATCACGTCCCCTTCTCCCGCAATAGTAGGGAAGGGAATTCCTGTTTCTTGTTTGTGCCAGTTGTCCATGGAATGAGTTTCCTCCTCCTCTCGCTCCTTTACTCACTTCCTAGCCCTCTTGCATCCCCTCTCCCTCGTCCTCGTGGTCTTTCTCTCCTCGCCCTCACCCTCCTCCACCTCCCTTCCCCTGTTCCCCTCCTCCCTCTCCCCCTCCCTCTCCCTCTCTTTCTTTTTCTCGCTCTTCCCCCTCCCTGCTCCTTTCTCTCCTTCCATCCGTTCCTCCATCTCTCCCTCTTCCCCCTATTTTCCTCTCCCATCACCCCCTCCCATCTACCCCTTCCCTGTCTCACACAATCCCCTCCTGGGTACCCTCCCGCTCTGCCCTCGCTCACTCCCCCACTCCCTCCTGCCCGCAGCTCCCTCCATCCCTCATCTCCTCCACACCTCAACTTGCCCCCCTCCCCCCTCTCCCCACTCTCCTGCCCGCCCACCCTCGCTGTTGTCCCACCTGTGCCCCTCTCCCCCCCCCCTCACCCCACCTTCTCCTGGTGCTCTCACCCCTCCCCCTCTTTGAGCAACTCCCTCCCATCATCCATCGCATGGCGCTACATCATTTGTTTCACTCCCTTCCATGCTCGTGTACCTCATTTGTGCCATTTGTGCCATTTGTGCCATTTGTGCCATTTGTTCCATTTGTGCCATTTGTGCCATTTGTGCCATTTGTGCCATTTGTGCCATTTGTTCCATTTGTGCCATTTGTGCCGTTTTTGCCATTTGTGCCATTTGTGCCATTTGTGCCATTTGTGCCATTTGTGCCGTTTTTGCCATTTGTGCCATTTGTTCCATGCTGAAGCTGCCCCTCCCGTCTCTTTGCGCAACTAAACAGATCCGTAGGGTGTTTCACCACAGACAGCCTGTCCCAGCTTCGTGAGGCAGACGGGGTGTCGGGGGAAGTGGCACAAAATGTATCAGGGTTCTGGCATGGGGCATGCTAAGGCTGCACTGCCTTTCATCATGCCTTCCCCTTACTGCTGCTCACGTCTCGTGTGAGCAACTTGGGTCGCAACATCTTGTCTCGTCGTGTGGGACGCGTCAGGGGTTCTGTTGGTGGGGTCGCACGTGTGCACTTTCTGTCATGTGCCCAGCTCCTCGCACTCCCTCCCAGTCGACCGCTTTTGGTGCGCGTTGCGATGAGCCAAATTGTGCCACCTCACACGCACTCGAATCTTCTGCGCTGAAACTCGTGTCGACGCAATTGCAGACCCAGCAGCTGACGCAGCTGGAGGGAGGCACCTTGACGCTCATGTGGACGGCGACAGTGTTCACCTTTCTGCCAACGGGCATGAGGGCGCGACAGAAGGTGCAGCGTCCGTGGACTTCGATCTGGTGGATCTTTAGTTCGAATCACTGTCAAAAGTAAAGGACGCTTGGGCTGCATACTTGCGATCAGAAGACATAGTACACTATGTCGTGATGACTCATCTTCGAATGCCTACTTTTCCCATCACTATGATGTGGTGTCATTCATGAGATGCATGGTCTTCCCCAGTTGTTTGTGGTTACTTGCCAGGGGTTTCGCTTTGATGTGCATTGACAGTTTTACTCAGGTTTTTCCAGTTGAGGTGCATTTTTCCAAGGATTATTGCAGAAGTGTATATTTTGAGTTGAAAACTTTCAAAGTGAATTGTGCTTGAAACTGGCACGCAAATGATTTCTCTGGAGCATAGTGCTTTGTGTAGTTTCCCTGTTACTTTTTATGTAAGTGAAGTAAGTTCGTCTAATACAGAGACAACTTAATTTGTCATGGAGAAAGAAAATTGTGCTATTCGAGTGTTTTTATTGGAATGGAACAACTTACTGGTAACAGTTCACATTCTACCTCATAGTTTCTTCAACCATTAGCCACTGGAAACCTCCAATAAAATAGTACCACTTTATGAGAGAATAGCAAAGAAACAGCTTGAGCACATGGAAAAAGGAAAGAACTGCATGTACATTCTCCTGTCCAGCATGACAGAAGGGCAAGTCACCCTCTCAGCATCTTGCTGATGTAGACTGTTTGCAGATGCTGTTTAGACACTTTGCCTCAAAGTGAGCCAGGCCCTTCCCTGACCACTGACATCACACGCCGTGGAAGGCAAATGAATATCCTCCCGACATTGATGAAGCCCCAAGGGCTACAGAGCAAGCGACTTCTCGCGTCTGCGCTGGTCCAGGCTGGCAGGTGGCCGCAGGGCAACAAGGTAGGCACCAGGAAGTGAAAGCAGCTTTTTCCACTTGCCCACGTAAGCGCGCTTTGTGAAGTTGTTGTAGTCGTTGGCCTCAATCACATCAAGGATTTGTCGGTACAAAGCTAGGGAAGCCCACACCTGCGAGGTAGCAATGCAAGAAATACAGACTTCAGCAATCGGGCAACGCTGCTGCAGTTGTACAAGACTGAAACCACTTCAGCAAGACAAGGATTGCCTGACCAGGTACACTCCCCTGGTCAGGCAATAATTGCACTGCAGGAAGTTCAGGCAGACTGCACACAAAGTTGAGATCTAAGCCCACACGGCCTTGGAACCTAAGAATTATCACATCCCAGCATGAGAGCAGTAGTCTCCACACATACCGGCCATCTGCTCTGGGCATCCAGCTCATACACGCCCTGCTCAGCCCGCGTGAAGTAATCCCTGGCACGCTGAATCTGCCACCTCATGAAGGCTCTCCACTTCGGTGTAACCCTGCCCTCGAAGATGTCATTGTCACTGAGCCCAAACTGGGCCAACTCATCCTGAGGGAGGTACACCCGCCCCCTCTGAGCACTGCATGACAGAAGACAAACACCATGAATAAACAGACAAGAGCATGTTGAAAGAGATACTGGCAAAAACACAGGATAGGAACACCGCGAACACTCTGCAAGGCAGGGACCGCCTGGCAAGACATTGCATGTACATACGAAAAAACAGTTGAAAACAGGGTCTGTCGACAGCCAGAGAAGCAGACACATCTCCAACAGCAATGACAGGGCAAAAGGCAAGAGCTGCAGACAAAAACTTACTCTTCTCCAACGTCGCGGAGGATGTTGGTCAGCTGGTTGGCAATGCCCAGCGCCAATGCAGCACTGTACACCGACTCCACAGACGCCTTCGACCGGGGGTCGATCCCCATCACAGGTACGCTCATCAGCCCCACCGTGCCAGCAACATTGTAGCAGTATACATAGAGCTCATCAAAGCTGGCATAGCGAGACTTCCGGAGGTCCATGCGCATGCCCTCAATCATGTCGCGGAAAGGCTGCATTGAGGAAAGGGTTGCTTGAAGTTAGAGGGAACAGTTCCATGAATTTTGGCAAGTGGAGCCCTCACACCATAGAGAAAGTGACACATGTCAATCAAGGCGATGACATTCGAGTGCCAGCTCCGGCTACCATAGCTGCAGCGCCCCTCCACTGACAATGTGTGTTTGAAGCACTCCACTGACCTGGATGCTCATTGGAAACCTCTCAATGGTGTCCGAAAGTGCAGCGTCCAGCATGTCGTACGGTTGGCCAGAAAATAGGTCCTCCAACCGCTCCTCCCACCTATCAAGGGCCCGAGGTGTGATGTGAGACGAGTTGGGTCCGTCCACAAGCTCGTCCGTGCGTCGACACCAGACTGTTCAGACACACAGTCAGAGTCAGAAAAGGCTCAGCCCTCAAGCGCGCGAGGGAAGTCGGAGTACTAAAACGTTAGCAAGGGACGCTATTCATCAAGCCAAGGACTTGTGCTCCTGCTGACACTCTTCGTTGCAAAGGTGATGGAGTAGGTTGTTCCATGTTTAGATATTATGTGGGCATGTCATAAGCCGGGGCAGAGATGTCTACGCTTAAAATAGTGACATGCACGTGAAAGTTTGAGTGATAACCATGCGTAGTACAACTTACCGTAAATAGCCCAGATAGCCCTTTGACGTTCCGGCGTCATAAGCTTAGTACCTGCGCATGGAGGCGGCAGGTGTGGGAGGCAGACGTTAGGCAAGAACTTCCTGGGTGGGACATGTGGGGGCAGAGGAACAAAGGTTGTGCCTTCCTATCAAGGCTTCATCTCCCTGACGACTCAGAGCTCCTTCAAAGAAAGCTTGTACCACTGACTACGACGAAGGCTATGCTCCCTGATCAGGTGGTGCACGTGCCTGACTAGACGGGAAACAACTGCCCACATTGATCAGGAGGCCTAGGTTGAGAAAGGTTCACCACCCCCGAGTCAAATAGACAGAGGGAGCTAAGGAGAGATGCAAAGGCGACCATCATGTGGCATTTTATCACGGATTATCTTTCCCATCACCCTGTTGGGACGGTTGGCATAAACCATGATGGCCTCCAATGCTGGAAGCCATGCAGGCGCGAAAGGCGTGCAAGGCTCTCGACATTCAGGTCCGGGAGACATAGCGAGTCGAGGTCACAGCAGGAGCGACAGTCATCCGAATGGGATGAGTTTGCGGACGCACCAAGATAGAACGTTTTAGCGTATTCGGCGCAGACTTCGCCGCATCTGCTGTAGGCGTCTGCTAGCAAAGGGGGGGCGTCTTGCTCTTCTTCTCCCTGCCGGACAGCGAACTCTGCTGCAGCAGCGGCCGCCTTCTTCACCACCACCTCGTAGATACGTTGCTCCGCACTGACGTAGTCAGGTGCAGCCCTGTTAGGAAAGATCAGGTTGCGCTGCCAGTCCGCAGCGAGACTGTCGCTGTCGCGGCTGCTGCTGCTGCTACCCCTTCCCGCCGGCACGTCGATTACAGCCCTAACGGATACACTAGAGCGCTTCATATATCCCAGAGGACGCGACGTCCGGAGGAGGACTCCAGCGTCTGTGAAGAGCTCTCTGCTCCTCAGACCAACGACCTTCGCCATTTCGCCGGAGGGCCTGGAGTCTGAGGTGAGGGATGGCACGCAGACAGCTGCGTGCAGCTGAGTTGCCGCCATGTTCGCCTGTATTGACGATGGATGGCAAGGATGGTGTGAAGGCTGGCTGAATTTGAACTTCAGGAAGTACTCCCAAGGTTGGAAACTCCTGGGGAGAAGTGGGTGGGAAGTACATCAAGTGGTCAGCGGCGAACTGCCGACAGATTCGAACCCTGGTCCGAGCTAGAACTTAACCATCGACGGGGGATGGGTGAAGCTATCAAACCCTTGGAGGCTTCGACGACCAGCAGCATCCGCAAACTCTTGCCTTCTAGATTACCGGCAATTGTCATCGAGCGCCGGAAACGGGGGGGCGAATGAGGACCGCAAGGCGGAAAAAGTTCGTGAGAGGCAGGCAGGCGAGTGCAGGCGAATTACAGCGATACTTTTAGGGAATTTTATAGGGTTTGATGTGAAAACAAACTTTCCATTCCGAAAATTGCTGCCTGCAAGCGACCACGCGTATAGCCCACCTGCCAGCGAAAAGGCAATGAAGCGGGACGATGGCGGGTTCAAAAGCAGCTGACGACCACACCTAACCAAGCGTGCCACGTCGGCTCCCACTTCGATGTGCGCATGCCATGGCGATGCCCCCTAGGCCCGATAAGCACGCGCTCGCAGCCAATTAGGATATGGATGCGGATTCCACCTCCGATTCCCCAAACCCCTTCCCGTCGACGGCATTCGGCTGCAGGTGGCCGCCCATGGCGGCCCCCCAGGCAGTCCGCCGAGCACCAAAAACAAAAAGTTCCCGAATCCATCCATCTCCCCCTCGAACCATACTGGCACGCGCAATCGTGACCGCGTGTGAAGCCGGAAAAGCCCCGGTGCATTCACCCGGCGCCGTTGTAAAAGTGCACAAAGCCAGCCTGAAAAGTGTACGGGGACGGATCCTCCCACGTTTCAGGAAGCCGGACGTGGCAGGTTTACCGCCACCCAGGAAAGCCTCCCAGTGTTTCGGACCCGTCGCGCGTGGGCCGCGAGGATGCGCCACATCATGCACGTCGCATGACCACTGAGGACAGCCGACCATGCTCATGTTCCTACCTCACGCTCGTCCACAGGGATGCCCTGGTCAGCGCGGGCTTGCTCACAAATTCCGGAATGGTGCGAGCGGGCCACAGAGAATAGTGTCCTCGCCGTTTTGGATGAGAGCCGTCTCACTGGTGGTTCGAACTGTTGGTAGGTAGACGATGGTTATGGCGCAGAACGCCATGTGGTCAGCAAAACATTTTTACATGGGATAATTTTTCCAGGCAACCCTGTTTCCGGCTCTGTCCTCATGCTAGTTGATCAGTTGTTGGAAGGTCACTGGAATTCAAGCCTATTTAGTTCCTGACCCATCGGAATCTTAATCATGGTTACGTTTTCCAAATGGTTCAAAATACAGCGATGCCCATCGTTTGGGTCCATATGAGCGGTGTCCAAAGTCGAAAACGATAAGCTAGCGGTGTCCATAGTCGAAAGTCAAATAACGGTGGTGCCCATGTTTTCATTGTGCGAGCGATAACGGAATGAAATGACAACTGTGACCATGCCTGATTTCGCCCTTGAAGTCGGCGAAGGCCGAGTTCAAGGGCGAAGTGGGCGATGTTTGACACTGACCTCGCCGATGTCAGATGTAACCCTGTCGTGAGTTTTGGAGTTCGCAAGTGCGAACTCCAAAACTCACGAACTCCAAATGGTATTATTTTTTACTTTCCCAGGAACTTGCTAGGCCCCGCGGTAGCGAGGCCCGGCAGATACCCTTTCTTCTATCACAGCGTGCGCGGCATCTCGCAAACCCCCCCCCCCCCCCAAATATCCGACAAACTCCCTAGTTACACTAGGGGGTTCGGGTTTTAAGTTCTTACTTGCCCGGGCACCTGCCGGGCCCCGCAATAGCGAGGCCCAGAAGATCCCCTTTCTTCTATCACAGCATGCGCCGCATCCTGTAAATCCCTCCAAACCTTCGACAAACCCTGCAATTGGAATGGGGGGTTTGGCAGGGTCATCGCGAGCTCGTAGGGAGATTTCGCCGCGAAAACCCCTCCCGCGAGCTCGTGATGACCGGCGAAGTTTGACTTCGCCCTCGAATTCGAAATCCATGTCAAATCTGTTACATACATTAAATTTATGTCAGTCGTGCCCGTTTTCGATCACACAATGAAAAACATGGGCACCGTTGTCATTTCGTTTTTGACTATGGACACCACTGGCTTATCGTTTTTGGCTATGAACACCGTTGGTTTTCCGTTTTCGACTATGTGCCAAGATTCCTGAACACTTCCCACGCCACGTAGCTTGCTAGCCTAGTTGCTGTTCACTGACGAGGCACTGGCCTGGCCAGCTGACGCGCGAGTCACAAGGCAGGACATGTAGTGGGTAGGGTTGGAACACAGATAGAATGAACCACAAGTTCTGGAATCTGAAAGTAATTGCAGAGTTAGTTACAACAATGAGCCAAAACCACCTAAATAGCTGGGGTGGCCTGGTGCGCAGTGAGCGCATCCAGGGGCGCGTTTGGCTGCATCCTAGGCACACCTTGCACAAATCTGCGCAAAATGCCAGCATGGCCCGCCGAGGTTGAAAACACTCACCCGGCCGTAACTTTCTGCACAGGCATCAGAACGACGCGCCGTTTAAACCAGAACGACCAGCGTGACGAGGCGGACGCGTCCGCATCATGCAAGGTAGGTCTCCTCGTGGCACCGGAACACGTCTCCGGGTGCCCGGGTCTCGACCGACGAGCAAGGTACAGGACAAAGCACCGGAGAGCAAGGTCCCTGGCCAAAGCACCGGACAACACGTCACGAGCTCACGCACACACAGGTTCAAGGCTCTGGGTCTCCAGGTCACACCGGTGTGACACACCAGGTGCACGGGTCTCAACCAGCACAACCTCGACCGAAACCATCGTGCCAGATTCAAAACAAACCACGTTGTCGTCACAGGGGTGTCAGGCCAAAGCCCACACACCAACACTATGGACACCGCTGATCTATCGACCCAAACGATGTGTACATTACAACACCGTCCTTTTCAAACATATATGCCAACATGAACAGTTGGACGGTCGTCTTGACGCCCAAGTGATCCTTGCCGTCCTTTTTTTTTAGCTTTTGCAACTCCTTGTTCATGGTAAATTGGTGTCGCTCGTACCAAGGCCATAACCATGAGTATTCTATATTAATCTTCCTTTTCAATAGTCTTATACCAGAGTGGAGATGCTTTCAAAATAATGCATAAACTTCTTGTTGCATGAAAACATCGCCTCTCAAAAGCTCGCCTTTAGGGCAGCCTGCGAGGTGAGACATTAACGAAAGGTCGGAGCTTGGCGCTTACGCGATTCACTAGCGGATCAATCATATGGTCATCGCAAATCCTCGCATCTTTCAGAGCTACCTTTTCATGATGGGCGCTCGCGATGCCCCCGTATGAACGCTATCGCTGAATACGGTGGCAATTGGTTAGGTCATCGCCTCCGACGAGTTTGCCCTTTAACATGACATGGGAAAACAATCGTCATGTTGCCCAGAAATATGAGAACATGCCACAATCCCCCACACCAGTGACAACATTTGCAATTTTTACTGAAGGGTGTAGGCATAAAATTTGAATGAAGCACCACAATGCAGGATAAAATAACACTATTCCACTTCTCATTACCGACATCTCCACTAAGGATGAGGCAGCTTCAAAGTCTTATACGCTGCATGGGTACATCGTGTCTAAGGTGCATGTTACTTTGCTTCGAGGAACGTACGTGGTTCATAGGGATGAGGTGAGGAGCATTAGATGATTCGAGCATTTGGGTCAAATGTATATTTTGTACTAAGAAGTAAGTGTACTTCGACGACAAGTGTCGAGTGAGTCGAGCACATGTATATGATGACAAGAATCACAGTGAGGCATATGTAAGGCCCTCGGCGCTCGAACCGAGCGACACGTGCGAGGTCTAACAGAACTAGCTAGTGTGCAGGTTGGGCAGTGGCGTTGTTGATGCAACGTGCGGGAACCCACGCTCGTTGATGTCTTCCCCTTTAGTCTGCTGCACTAGAGTTTAGGTTTGAGAGCTCTTGTTTGTCACTCAAAAGTGCGCGTGCAAGATTTAGCACCAGAAAGCAGCTGGAAGGAGCAGTGAATGATCGCGAATGAAGAATGAGAAACCAATGAAGACCCCTCCCAGTTCTAGCCTCACCTCAGCTCTGTTAGGCTTGTTACCCAGAATATCAGCCAACCAGAAAATTCTTAGCATTATTGTAGCGAACGGACGGGAAGCTTGGCCCACTAGGCCAAACCCACGGTAGTTGAGGGTCTCCAACCCTCAACTCATCCCATTCGTCACCCCACAGGCCAGGTTCAGTCCAAGCCACGTCGCACACTGGCGCTACATTTCTCCCACACAGAAATGGACCCACCCTCGGTGTCCACAATGGGTATTGAACCCAAGCGCTTTGATACCAAATGTAGCGAACGGACGGGAAGCTTGGCCCACTAGGCAAAAACCGCGGTAGTTGAGGGTCTCCAACCCTCAACTCATCCCATCCGTCTTCCCACAGGCCATGTCTAGTCCAAGCCACGTGGCACACTGGCGCTACAACTATCATGTGGGAAAGAAACCCATACACCCCTGGTTTCGGACAATAAGCCCCATCCGCCCCTATGTCAGAACAATAAGCCCCATCCGCCCCTTCGTCAGAACGATAAGCCCCATCCGTCCCTGCGTTGGAACGATAAGCCTCATCCGCTTCTCGGCCAGAACAAAATGCCCCATCCGCCCCTACCTCAAAACAATAAGCCTCATCCATCCCTGTCTCACAACAATAAGCCTTATGTACCCCTCGAAAATGTCAGAATCTCAATGTGACGGCATATTGTTAATTTCCTATTGGAAAAGGGTTAGCTGGTAGTTTTATTGTACTTTTCGAAGGTTTTGCACTTGGCTTCGTGCATGCACGCGAGTCACACGATACCGTATGACGACGAGAACATTGTTTCTTCTGTACTTGACATTCATCAGTTCACAGTATTTTTTGCCGTGTGAAAATTGGAGTATGTTTTTGTTCTCGATATATTCCACTCTTTCGGCTTTCTATCATTCCACACACCGAATATCTGCATGGTCGTCTTCACAGCATTCGCATTATCATTGTTGCATCGAAACACTCCCGCTCGATCTTAGGGCATGACTTGGCACACATTCATGTAATGGCATCCATACGTCTTGCCGAACCTAATAGTTGCCTGGCCAGCTCAGCGAATGATCAACGTGCCAATTGGATTCCGTCGCTAATTGCTTTGACAGTTGTCCGTCTTGCAAGTGCCGTGGTAGTCCATGAACAGCAACCGTTCACATGTCGCTGTCACATCCTTCCAACCGCTGGTCGCCATGGACATGCGCCAGGGTACGAGGCAGCATGCTCGGAAGTACGTTGCCGCCGGACGGCAAGGACATGTGCAAGGTAACAAGGCTGATTGCTAGAAGGTACGTATCAACGAACAGTACCCTCATCGTACGTCTCACCATCCTCCGTTGGTCTGGCTAGGGGACGCGATGTCCCTGCTGGGTGTCTCTGAGCTTGCTCTCGTCTCATTCAGTATCGCATCGTCGCCGTTGATGGCGTCACCGCCACCTCCAACCGTGCCGTTGCTACAGCTGCGTCCTGCGTGACTTCGGCATGGTGGACCAAGTCGTAGAACAAACCGGTAGGCCTATTCTGGAAAATATGTGGGATATATAGCTTGCTAGTATTTGGACGAAGTACCCGTTGTTTCGGATGGCTTCCCAACTTCATGCGTCACGTCTAGCCACGTGAACAACTCTGAATGAGAACGCTCCCCCTCCCCGCTCAGAACCCTGTTCCGCAGTGGTACCCCTTGTGTCCCGGGTGTTTATGGTTCTCTGTGCAAGTGAAAATGGATACCACATGTTTTTCCCTTCATTCATGTATTCTTGTACTTGACAAATGTGTTTTCTATGTTAATCTACACTTCTTTTGACAGGAGATTCCGACGACGAACCATGTCATACCCCCAAGAAGCGCAAGGTGATGCAGAAGGAACCAAAGGAGGGGATGGTGTTGGAGAACATGGATATTGCACGTGCATTTATGGAGGACTACGTAGTTCATAACTGATTTGGTCTAAAGTGGATTCACAGTAATCCTCCGCGATTCCATGTGACATGCGCTGAAGCCAGGAACGAGGGCTGTGCCTGGCTCCTCGGGCTCGTGTCATAAGCAAGTTTGGACACGTGACCGCGTCCCACTATGTCGAGGGCCACAAGTGTGTCCCCAGCATCGGGCGCGACAATCCGGCAAGGTAGAATGGGTGGGTGGCCCACAAGATCTCCAAGGCCCTATAGTGCGACCTCACAGTGTCCACTATAACTCTGCGGCAGGTTCTCCACGAGCGGACCGGTGTGAACGTCTCCAACAACACGCTGTACCATGCTAAAACACGTGCCCAAGAGAAGTTGATGGGTAGCAAGAGTGACACATGGAGCCTGTTTCCCATGGACATCAAAGGTGTACTTTAGAAATGTGCACTGTTATTTTCTTCCATAGTAATAGGTCCCCTTCTTTTCCTTCTATTCACTCTTAAATGTCCACGTGCTCCGTGCAGCTAACACGTGTCGATCCAGGTATACATGCCGTGACCCACAAAGACGCAAGCGGTGCCTTCCTGTGAGATTTCATGCCTCCCGGAGCCTTCAGAATTGGATTCTAGCACAGTCGCCGAATCGTGACGATGGACGCAACCTTCCAAAAAAATGGCCACAAATAGTTCCTCTTGCTTGCACAATTTTTTTATGCCAACGGCCATGTAGTCCCCATGGCCTGGGCACTGGCATCGACAAAGGATGAGAAGGCCTGGAACGTTTTCTGCGCACAGCTTGCACTTGCCTATCACACTGTTGGACATGTTGGATCTTGCAACATGACATGCAGGGAAGAAGAGGTTAGAGAAGGTCATCCAGAAGTACCTCACCGGTACCACTCACACCTTCTGCACTAGGCACATACGTGAGAACGTCCACACAAACCATGGGGAAAAGGTTGCATACTGGGCATGGAAGTGTGCACACGTGCTAAATGTCGACCAATGGGAGAAGGCCACAATCCACCGGTGTCAAGTGAGTTCCGCGGCATATGCGTACCTGTTTGAGCGGGAGGGGAAGGATAGGGTGGTGGTCCGGTGGGTGTCTCTCGACAAGTGGACCCGCCTCCACTGCCCTTTGGACAAAGTAGGCCACACCACTTCGAGCGCTTAAGAGAGTTGGAACGCGTAAATTGCAGCTCACAAGAAGCTCTACCCGTACTACTGCTTCGTCAGTATCTACCCTTTTTTCCAGCGATTGTTCTTCGCCCGTCGTGCCCAGGCATCAGAGGTTAAAACAGCCCTGGCCCAAGCACAGAAAGACCGACTCCTGCACTGCCTTGCAGTGGCACGTGAATACATTGTGAGGGAGGAGGGCCCCAACACAGCCACGGTATCGGGACCTACAAACAATCTACGGCAGGTGGACCTTATGTAAAAGCCATGCAGGTATGGCATGTGGGAGGAGTTCGGCCTGCCATGTCAGCATGCATGCGCTTCTCGCACTGAGAACCTGGCTGACCTTGGACTCACCCGCGTGGCATTCCGCCATGCATACGCCAACCCCATCCCTTCACCATTCGTCAAGAATATTCGGCCAGTCCGACTTGCTTGGCTGTAACCGGGACCTCGACGTGGCAAGGGCCGTCCACGTAGTGTAAGGAAAGACTGGGGGATGTTGCACAAGAATAACTTCATTTGCCCCCGTTGTAAGAAAAGGGGCATACCAAGGTCTGATGCAAAAACCCTCGTGCTATGAGCCATGCACAGACCGCAACACAATATGATGGTGGTCTATCTACAACTGCATAGCGAGTTGCATTCACACTACAGGTACGTGCCAATGGCTTTGTGGCTGGGGATCCACCAGTTGTTGAGTATGGTGGTGGTGAGATGGAGTACGACCCCGACGCTGAGCCTTGGGATGACTCAGATGATGAGGACGATGGTTTTGAAAGTGATGACTCTGGTGCATACTCTCCTCCTGTTGGTGATGATGGTGATACCGTGATGCAGGTTGAGCACACTTAGCAGTTGGATGAGGGCAAGGAGTGGCAGAAGTCGTTCAAAGAAGACCCAATGGATGCAGAGTGAGGTATGCGTTCATGCATGCATGGTCCATCTTCATGCATTTCTGTTATGTTATTTCTTTCATTACACTTGTCTTGTCAGACTATATTAACCCATGAATTAACCCATCAACTATGCTAGACTCTGGAGTTTGAGCACACCACTCATTCGAAGAGTTTAGACTCCAGGAGAAAGGGAGGATTTTGGGTTAGGAAGAGGGTTAGGGTTAGGCTGAATTGGAGAATTTCATCGGATCTAGGGGGGGCACTGGTGTGTTCACTTCTGGAACCAGTCATGGTAGCCAAGGTTATGAAAGTGAGGAGGACCTGTTCTACGACGCTGAACATTGACATCCATGGGAGCAGGTATCTCCCGTATGTGATATTGTTCAATTCCTCCAAGGACTGCGTCAAGATTTGTTCGAAGAGATCACGTATCCCATCTTCACTGTCTGTAGTAATTAGTCATGCATGTTTCATTCGTGATAATTTTCCAAAATCACTCCTCTCTCAATTGTGTATTGCGACACGATGATGTTGTACAATAAATTTCACATACAAAAGTTTACAATGATCCCATGTTGAATCAAAGGTTGTTTGCAAGGACAAAAAAATCCAATTAGCAGGCCAGGCATTGCAGATGTCTTCAAAACACACATAGATTGACTACAAAGACGTTACATAAGCAGATGACCCTGAACAATGTGAGGTAACAATTTGAGGAAAAACCTTATGGCACCGATCCTACAGACTTATCCACCTACGGACGTCAACTTCACACTCATTCACATTATTCATCATTTGTACATGTCACATGCCAAAGTTTGCTGTGTGCTAGGCTGTTTTGTATGTATCTGTTGCAAGGCTGTTTAGAAAGTGTCTTCAGATAGGCCACTGGTCCACGTGTAATGTTGTTCAGAATGTGTCTTAGGTAACAGACAATGTGGTCATAAGTAATGCAGTACAAGGCGGATACATCCTATAATTATACTGTTCTAGCTCATACATTACTCATGAATTAGTATACGGAAACGAAAAGAAGAGGGGGGATCCAAATCATTTTCTACAAAACAAACAATGACAATGGGCCTGGTAGTTCGTTCATTTCATTTGAAAAACAATTGAACTCATCTGACCAGCACACAGGGTTGAATAACGCCAAGTACAAGGTGACCATGGCAACCTCCGTGTAGCGCATAGCCATGTCTTACATCATAACCGCAAACAGGGAATGGGCCACACCGAGACCCATGGCTCCCAAGTTGGTGGGCAGTACATCGTGCGAGCATGGGGTGCCCGCATGCCCAGCTGTCAACACATAGTGTATGGGTCAATGGGTTTGTTTGGGTTGATCATGTCCCATGCGCGCCTTATCTTTGCCCACTCGGCCACCGTAGTGCCGTGGACTATGGGAGCGGGAGGAAATGTCACGGTTCCCCAAGGACCGTGCACCACTTCTGGACGACCACCCCATCGCTACAACGGTGGCACAGGACGCGTATCTCGCACATGGGACATGTTGATGGATGGTTTTTTCAATATACTTGCGAGTACGCGAGGGAGGTGGAAATCGATTGTGGTCATAACCGTGCTACACGCATAGCATACGTATGGGGTTGTCAGCGTAAACGAGACAATAATGGCCTATACTGCTTTGTGTATTTCAAATGCATCATTCGACATTTTGACCCGTCATGTGCGGCCAACCGCACACCCAAGTAGGAAGGTGCACTGACGAGTACCATGCCGAGCCTCTGCCCGGATCAAGGCAATTACGTTCAACAGCCACTATCTATGTTAAGGTCCCGTTCCAATGGTCGTGAACAAGCAAACCATAAACATTGTGTATATTTGTATTATATTCCGTGATTTTTTATGGTTCAACGTCAAGTGCTGTCCGAGGGGCGGATAAGGCTTATTGTTCTGGAACAGGGGTGGATGAGGCTTTCCAATCTGGCTGAGGGTGGATGAGGTTTATCGTCCTGGAGGAGGGGGGGGATGGTACTTATCGTTCTGGCTGAGGGATGGATGGGGCTTATCATTATGACGGAGGGGTATATGACGGTTACGGGTAACAAAATAGGGAGGTCGGCATTTTTACCGTTTTCATGTCTGGCAGAATTTCCTACGCGAGTCCTACCAGACACCAGACAGCCCAAAATCCGGGCGTTGCCCGTCTTTCCTAAAAACTGGACCATACCAAAATAACCACGCTGCAAACGTAGTCGCGTAGTCAGAATCAGCAAGAAAAATAGCTTCGTGGAGTTACAACTACCCGAACTCGGGTGCCGAATACGCTACTCCCGAGAGTTATCTACGACTACTAGTGACTTGGCAGGTAAGAGTTGCTACCGATGGAACTGGTCGTGTAAGGGTGTAGTGTCGAGAGCATGAGGCGGAGGAGAACCACACACTCGACTTCATGGTGACACGTCCACTCCACCGAACAGTACCCTGTTAGCATTAGCTTCCATCCCGTAAGTCGTGTGCACGAGCATGTACACCAGCCGTGAGGTCACAGTAGGAGTTAGTGAGGCAGTGCACGGATAAAATAACAACACTTTCCCATGATCCAAAGGCGTCATTGTACATGAGCATGCAGAAATCATGCTCCTCCATGCTACCCGGTCCAACACTCAGTACAAGAGGGAAAGGAGACAAATCACATGTGGAACATGAACCCATGCAAGCGGAAGAGTTCACACCGCACACATTTAGGGCAGCAATCCGACCATATACAAAGCCTTCTTGAACGATTTGCGCTTCAGCACCTTGGTGAGGAAGTCCGCCAACTACTTCACAATCTCGACCCACACGATGTGAACGCTGTCCTCATGCAATAAGGATCGTATATAGTGATACTCAACATTGATGTGCTTTGTGTGTGCATGGTGGACACCATCATTGTCGGCACTCACAATGGCACTCTTGCTGTACAATGCGAGGTGATGGATGATGCAGGCAGACACAACTCACCCAACAAGCGCTGCAACCACACTCTCACATAGACCAGCGTCCAAATCCACATACTTTGCCTCTACTATGCTGCGTGCGACACAGTCTTGTTTCCCGTTATGCCATGACACTGTCGTGCCCCCGATGAGGAGGATCCAACCAGTGCGGCTCTTCCCATCTAGGCTCCATATATAGTCGCTGTCAGTGTAGCCTACAGCCACCACGGACGGCTGACCACGGAATGTGAGGCCTCGGCGTGGGATGGAGACAATATACCGCAACACGCGTACAACTGCAACAAGGTGTAGCTGGTGTGGGGCCTGTGAGAACTAGGCGAGGAAATTCGTAGCAAAGGCGATATCGGCCCGTGTGGTGGTGGCAAGAAACATGAGTGACTCGATGACGCGGAGGAATACAGTGATGTCCACCATTACATCCAAGGTGTTGGTGTTAGAAGCCTTCAAATTCGCCTCTCCGTCTGGGGTCATCGGAGTGGAGGCGCTGGAGACAGTGGTCAGGAGATCGACAAAGCGGTCAGCGAGCGTCTGAACGTACGCTACCTGATGTACTCGCATGATGCCGTACGTGAGATCACGCTCAATCTCCATGTCAAGAAACACATGCGCTGGTGCGAGATCCTTCATCTCATAGGTCGCCTTCAATAGCTCCTTCACCTGCTCGACAGTGGCAATATCGGGAGACGCGATGAGTAGGTCATCCACGAAGACGAGGATCATAGCGAATGGAATCCTAGGAGTGATGAAGAGTGCCGGATCTGTAGTGCTACGGAGAAATCCTCCCTTCACAAGGGTAAGGCTGATCTCCATATTCCAACACCGAGGAGACTGCTTGAGGCCACACAGGGCCTTCTGCAATCGCTAGACTCAGCCCGTCCCACCCTCAAAGCCAGGGGCTCGATCATGTACAGCTCTTCACCATCAAGAGCACCATGCAGAAATTCGTTACTCACATCCGTCTGGTGGAGCTCCCAACCATGTTGTGCGACTAGGCTGAAGAGTGCCCGGCTGGTGGTGAAACGACGAACAAGGGTAAAAACCTGGTCGTAGTCAACTATAACAACTTAGGAGAAGCCCTTGGCAGTGAGCCGAACCTTGTCCAGAGTACCATCTGGCTTCCACATTCAGCAAAACATCCACTTTGTCCCTGTTACCGTGCAACCAGGGGGGAAGCTCCACAAGCTTGTACATTATGTGCTCGTTGATGGCGACAAGCTCCTCCCGATAGGCAGTCTCCAATTAGTCTGTGTCGGGAGCGGCATGGGCCTCTATAGGCTCTGTGGATCGAGTGTCAGTGGGGACGGTCGTGCCGTCAGCACATGAGCGGAGCAAAGTCATGCAGGAGTCCGGGCCAGAGTGGCCGAGACCGCACAACGATGCTCCTAGGAGATGATAGCGTAGCCCAGGGCCAAGCCTGGGTGAGTGTCTTAGGCACAAGGCCAAGGGCCGTGAGGCCAATGACATTCATGCCGGACTCATCGCTCACGATTGTGTGAGGGAAGGAAGGCGTGTCGACGGGTGTGCTGGAGGCTGAACGGGGGGTCCAGGTGCGAGGACCCGGGAGCGGCGTCGGCTTACAGGACCACACATGGAGTGCGGGTGTAGACCTGGAGTACCAGGGTGCCAGTGACGGTAGAGGGAGTCCGGCGAGGACGAGGTGGCAAGGTGAGGGTGGGCGCCGGGTCCGATGTCGGTGAACGGCTAGGCACGGATGGATCCATGGGGGTAGGTGTATCTGAGGTTCGAAGGGGGTCAGCCAAGGGACTAGGCTGGACTGAGTACATAGTGGAGGACTCTGACTCTGACGAGTGTGCGGCATCGCCGGTGGGGGACCTGGGCGAGGAGGTGGATGGTGAGGGAGGAGCATCCGGGTCATCCTCTGCCCGGGATGTGGATGCAAGCGGGACGACCTTTGCCTCTGGAGCCAGAGTGACGGCGCAACAAGTATCTTCCCCACGAGACGACAGCGACGGGGGAAGAGAGGAGATAGATGGGACGCAAGGAAAGAGGTCCTCAAAGAACAGGGCGTCACGGGACTCAACAACGCGTTGTCAGATCGGGTCCCAGAAGCGCCAAGCCTTAGAATGACGCGAGACACTAACGAAGGTGCAGAGACGGCCGTGAGGCGCAAGCTTGCTATCCCACTCATTGTTGGCGAGTCAGATGCTAGTGATGCATATCCGAACATGAGCAGGCCAAAGATCGGCCCGCTGACCGCAACACCATGTGTACGACGTGGCCTGGCGAGGAAGGGGACCATGGGAAACATTGTTCCACATCCCGGTCATGTAGGACATGGCCTCAAAGGAGAATCCTTTGGACAAACCGGACTCAACACGCATGGTGCGGACAGCATCGGCCATGGTGCAATTCAAGCGCTTGGAGACACTGTTTTGCTGTGGTGTCCCAGGAGCGGATGTCACATGACGGACCGCATGACTGGCGAGATAGGCGATAGTGTCTCCCGTGTACTCGCCACCTTGGTCAGACAAAAAATGTTAAAGGGTACGGCTGCACTCGCGCTCAGCCGCGAGGTGCCAGGCACGGATGGTGGAGGCCACGTTGCTCTTTCGGTGGAGACAAATGACCCAACGATAGCGCAAGTAGTCCTCCATGAGGGTCAGCACATACTGACCGCCCTCGACAATAGAAGCGACTGGGAGAGGGTATTTGAGGTCCAAGTGAACGAGCTCCAGTGGGTGCGGTGCGAGAAGATGATGTAGGATATGAGGCTCAGTGTATCTTGCCCTGGGCACATTCAATGCAATCGGTGTAGCAAGACCACTAGAAGGTGGAGGGATCAAGTCCGAGCATGGGCTGAGTGCGGAGCACACTATCGACAACATCGGAGTGTACGTGGCAAAGGCGGCGGTGGAGGAGGTGCACATGCTGGGGGGAAAGAACACCGGTGACAAACACATGTGTAATGGTGGACGAGGGAGGGGACACCGATAAAGAAAGTTGAGTGACGTGCAAGAGGTTGTCATGGCAGATAGCACGAAAGATGACCTGACCAAACGGGTGAAAGGAGACAGTGCCAATGCCAAAGGAGTGACGGACGTCCATGCTCATGAGGTCGAGAGCCGTGACAGACATGAGGCCGAATTCCAAACCAGGCACATATAGTACATCGGTCACGAAGACGTCACCAGAAGGACAATGAAAATGAATGACGCCAACACCACGGACTGGGAAGATCTTCCCAGACCCCGTCCGGACACTGTGGACATTGCCAACGGGACAAAGCATGTTAAATGCCTGGCGATAGGATGTCATGTGATGCATGGCACCAGAGTCGATGATACAGGTACCATCGAGGCCGCGGATCGAGGCCGTGACAATACAGTGAGCGACGAAACAGGATGCGGGAAGGGAGATGGAGGTTGCAAGATGAGCGGACGGGACAAATGCAAAGTGATCATGCAATCATCCAACCATGAGAAATCATTCAAAGCCAGCTCCAAAGGGCAACAGGTGGCTTCCCTGAGGTCCCCTCGGAGGTCAGTCTCTGTCTAGCAGTGGGAGACCTCTTTACTAGTAGTCACACAATTCACACTTTCCTAGGGAGGAGGCGTGATGCCGAGCTGTATGGTAATGAAAATCTTCAAGTGGCAAATCCAAGCGCCGGAGTCGACGGGTACCATAGACTGTGGAATCACAGCTCTAGATGGGGGATACAAGCTCCACTGGGATGGAGGTTATGGGTAGTTCATTGACTGTGATGGAGCGTACTGCTGTAGCTGCTATGGTGGTGCATACGGCTGTGGCTGAGGCAGAAAATACTGCTACTGCTGCTCCGGATGGAGAAGGGATGGCGGATGCTGCGGTCAAGGCTGAGGAGCCGGCTGTGGGGTGGAGTAGGTGGTGGCCACAATGCTGCTAGAGGAGTAGGGAGCAGCGGTGGTAGCGGAGGTGCCACGGCGGCGCTTACGGTAATGGTGCATGCCAAAGACAATATAGGCCTCGACAGTAGGGATGGGGCGAGTGTACCACCCGTGCCACGTCTGGCTGCACTTATGGCACGTCAGGATAGTGCCACTGGAAGAAGACTGTTTTCCCTTTCCCTTGTCCTTCCCTCCTTCTTTCCCTTGTCCTTGGCGATGCTGGAGAAGTTAGTGTCGGGGTAAGGGGTGGAGGAGATGCCGGAGGTCACAGTTACGGTCATGGAAGAGCCACCACGTAAAACCTATGTGTCCTTGTGTGCTTCCTCCATGCTGAGGAAGAGGTCGTACACCTAGGTCATCAAAGTACCCTGGGTCGCCAGTACCTCGAGGATGGGTAGGTCGTAGGGGACAAAAATGTCCACAAACTCAGGAGTGGCACTATTCTTGATAGTGAGGAGGGTAGCAAGCATGGGAGGTACGGCTGTCTTGAGCCGGCATAGCATATCCTGTGCACGGCGCCAATGAGTGGTGAAGGAATTGGACTCCCTCATGTGAAGGGAGTTGAACTCCTTCAGGAGGCAGCTGACAGCTGCCTGGCCGGAGGCACGATACAGTTGTGTCAGCGTGTCCCAAGCCTGCCGGGGGTCAGCGATGGTGTCGTCAGCGGTGTCACTGAGGAACCGCTCCAAGACAATGCGACCAGTATCGGGAGCGGCGAGGATGAGTGCACGGACGGCACGGCCTGCATCAAGCGCCTGCTCTAAGATGGTGTCGTCATATGGAAGAGTGCAATACGGCCACAGGAACTCCAGTGCCCATATGTGGTAGAGAAGTTCCCAACAGGAACTCCTCATCTTCGACAAGCGCACGAGGAGTAGACTCGAAGTCCTTGCGCTGAGGGGCCGGCCGCTCTAACGCCTAAGACGCTAGTAACGATATACTACTTTTGCTTCGCCTGATTCTTCGCTGATGTCTGCGTTGCCCAGTCAGAGCAGGACTAGGCTGTCCGAGGAGGAGAGTTTGGCTAGTGCTGGTTGCGGCAAGCACCTGGTGCAGCTGATCAACCTGGCGTTGCAGATTCGCTATGGGGTCTGTAGTGAGTGGGTCTGCAAAGCTATCCTACGTGCCGGTGACATTTCTTGATTGGGCATTGCTGCTACCGCCGCCGCTGTTGCTGCTCCTGCCACTGCTGCTGCTGCCACTGTTGCTACTGTCGTTGCTGCTGTTGCCGTTGCGGCTGTTGCTGCTATTACTGCTGCTGCTGCCGCGACTGCTACTACCACTGCTACTGCTGCCGTCCCAGGCCAGGCTGGTACATAGTCTCCCCTCAGTTAAGAGCTGGATGATGAAAGTCGTCCAATCAAAAATCTGACTGCATTTCTCGCTGGTTTTGGATGGTGGCAAAAATTGACCTCCTGCACCTCAAGTGCGGAAATTTGAAATTCTAATATTTCGATACTTAAAAACCAAGGTTGCGCAAAACAAGCAAAATTTGGACAGCAGGTGCGCCGGGCTGTGCTTAATGCAATGGTGAAAATCTTGGCTAGAAAAAGTGAAAACAAAGTGCCAAAACAACCTAATTATGTGCTCAGTTTGAAATGTTCAAAAGAACCGGATCTGCGACGCGGGATGATTAATGCTGGAGGCTACAGAATACCAAACGAGCCGAGCATGGTGGCTATGGAAAGCTTGTGACCTAAGCTTTTGAACGAGCCTATGCGTGCAATGTTTGACGTCCGTTTGATTCTTGTGCAGTCGGGCGTAGGAGACGTGGATGGCTGACACAATTTCAAGGAAGGTGTTGAGATATGTCCCTCTGCTCGTGTCCATGTATGGCAGGACGGGGCCAGGGACACCGCTTAGCGATATCTCAGTCACTTCTTGCAATTGGTTGTGTGGCGAGGCTGATGGAAGCAGGGTCCAAGTTCGGCTTCGGTTGCGGCCGAGCTCCTGCCACCACAAGGAAATGCCCCAGGGGTGAATGCAGCCCATGGTTAACACTAAAGACCTGGGTTCAAACCCTTTGGAGGCCTCAATGTTGCAGGATGATTTTGTCTGTGAGGGAGGATGGTGCCCTGTGCCCCATGTTCAGACTTGACTTGGTGGTCAGACTTGACCTAGTGGTTAGACTTGACCAGATTGTAAGGCTTGACCTGGTGGTCAGACTTGACCAGGTTGTAAGACTTGACCAGACTTGACTAGCTGGTCAGGTTTGACTAGCCTTGACTAAGTGAGCAAAGTTGACCAGGGAGCTAGCCTAGTTATTGTAGAGTAGACAAGCCCTCTTTGTGGGCTCATTCTCTACACAACTTTCTGACCTTAATGACCATAGACACTCCTGCTCTTGCCACTTGGGTCTTCTCGTGCTGTGCCTCCCACTCCCATTTCAACATGGTATTAGAGCTAGGTTGGGGGCGGCTGCAGCATTGACCACTGCCACGAGCAATGCCTCGACCACTGCCACGGTCGCTACCTAGGCCACTGCCACGGCCACATTAACGGCCGCTGCCTAGGCCACTGCCACTACCAAGGCCACTGCCATAGCCACAACCACGGCCACTACCACGGCCATTTCCACGACCATTGCCACGTCCACAGCCACGGCCGCTGCCCAGGCTACTGCCACGTCCACTGTCTTGACTACGGCCTTGGCCACTTCTCTTGCCCATGAACTAAAGAAGTTCCTCTACCAAGCGGCACAGCTCCAGCCTTAGTCCCTAGTCTCTGTCACCAATTGCACCTCTTCCGTAACCCCATCACATCTATCTTTGGCCCTCCCAGGCATGCACCCGACAGTGGTCCCGACAATCCTCTTGCTATAGCTCCTTGCTTCACGGAGGACCTCACCTACAAGGCATGGACCGCACTCTTCAAAGCATAGGCCAAGGACCAAAAAGTGTGGCACATCTACAATCCCAAGTCCAAGAAGCCCTATGTAGCAGAGGATGGGGCGCACGCTGTCCGCCTCCTCATGCGCATGGTTCCCCACAAGCATCTTCTACCCTTCAGCAGTTCGTCGGCCTTGAGGAGGACAAAGAGAGTGTGTAAGACTATGATAGCGACAGCGATGAGGAGGAAGATGACGATGATGACGACCCAGATGCACTCAAGGTCGCATTGCCACGTGAGGCATGGCTCCATCTCAAAATTGCTACAATGTCTCCTCGCAGGCCGATGGGTCGCGCAAGCAGCGAGAGCTACTTGATATTCGCATGCGGTGAGGAGAGACAATGGCGTCATACTGGAACTACGGGATGCTACTGAACGAGGATATGCGTGAGTATCGCCTCTACATGCGCAACTGAACGTTTGCAAAACACATGATTGCAGCACTAGGGCCTAGGCTCGAGGTGCTCCTTGATCGGCTATGTGACCATGAGCGCCAACTTCATATTTCTCACCAGTTCCTCAACTGGCCCTATGCCCAACTGCTTGCCAAAGAAGACTCCCACTTCTATATAGGGGATGGAGAGACAGGCACGTCAGCGGTCATCACCATGCCAATGACAAGTAGAGGAAGCCCTCAAGGTGGCGGAAGCAGCAGTGGACAAGGTAGTGGAAAACGTATTGTTGTTGCTAGTGGAGGAGTTAAACACGCAACCTGCTTCAACTGTCAGCAACCAGGGCATCCCCACAAGCATTGTCCTCTGCTGCCTCAGCCAGAGCTCTCGGAGCATATCCATGTTGCACGCGAGCATTGGGAGAGACTCCATCAACAACAATAGTAGCAGCAACAGCACTAGCAGCAACCTCTTCCTCAGCAGCAAGACGCCCACATGTGTGTTGCCGCGGGTAGCTCCCATCGCCTTAGAAGCACCATAGGAATGGGACTTATTAGAAGAAGCACCAGTCGCAACAGCAACAACAGCAGTTGCTGGAGTCCCGGCGGATGAAGCCGCTACAAGAGCGT
Organism: Penium margaritaceum; assembly: GCA_023375785.1. Lineage (NCBI taxonomy): Eukaryota > Viridiplantae > Streptophyta > Zygnematophyceae > Desmidiales > Peniaceae > Penium > Penium margaritaceum. The sequence continues at coordinate 246,155 of SZWC01001102.1, read as the reverse complement.
GCCTACCTGCTTGTGACACCCATGATGCTGGACTAGTCCATAACCAGCAAGCCATCATCGATAGGCTCATCGCCGAGATGGTAGAGTTTCGTGCCCAAGTGGCCTACCAAGGAGGTGGGAGCTCTATTGATCATGAGTGCAGTGGAAATGTTTTGAGCGTGCGTGATGCGAGGGCAGCCTATGAGTCCGTACATGACTTGGCTGATGAGGGAGCGTGGGTGGAGCACTGGCAGAGGAAAAACATGCGGCAGGTGAAAGATGATTGGGGTGCTAAACCTCCATTGGTAACTGAGGACGAGATCAGACACTACAAGGTGACTGCCGCTGACACGGAGGCTGATGGGACATGGGTAGTAGATTGGGGAGCCACACACCACATGATGCCACGAAGGGATTGGTTTTGCGTGTTGGGTCCAGTGGGTACTGTCCGCTCCGTACGAACTGGGTCTGGGGAAGCACTTGAGGTTCAAGGAGTATGAACAGTCACATATCAAGGACCCATGGGAGATGTGTTTCTGATAGACGTCTTGTATGAACCTGATCTCCAACTCGTTCTACTCTCCACATCCTATCTTCACCGATCAGGCATGCATACCACTCACTGTGACGGCTTGTGCACTATCACGCTTCGCAATGCTCATCGCGTTGTATTGCATGGCAACACTATGGATGGCTTATATAGTGTACAGGCCGCTACAGTTTGTGACTCCGTTGATGTGCGTGTCCTTGTTACTCACTCCTTGTCTCTTGCTCAGACTCATCTCTTGCACCGTGACCTTTGCCATGTCAACAATTATGCTCTACACACCATGCTACATACCCTTCCTACAGATGGTCTGGAAAAAACAACCTTTATTGTGCCTTGTGGCATTGATTTCTTGGAGTGTGCCCAAGGAAAGATGTACTGTCTCTCCTTCCTTGAGTCTTTCAGTGAGTCAATTCATCCATTGTAGCTTTTCCACTCGGATGTCCTTGGTCCTCTCCCGGTGGATTCACTATGCGAGAGATTGTGGTACATCCTCACTCTCATCAGTGATTACTCACTGTTCACCTGGGTGTACCTTCTCCAGGCAAAGAGTGATGTTGATGACTCAATTTGTGACTGGCTGCCATGTGCTCAACGCCTGTGCAATCACATCCTCGCCACCTTCAGGTCAGACCGTGGAGGTGAGTACCATGGTCCAACAGAGAGGTACCTGAAGTTGATGAGTGTTGACACTCGGTTCATTGCACCAGAGAAGTCCCAACAGAATGGGGTCGCAGAACACGGGAATCGTACGATTGGTGATGGCGTTTGAACAGTGCTATGTGAGGCTGAACTGAGTCCGTCTTTTTCTATGGTGAGGCCGTCAAGTATCTCACCTACATTTGGAACAGAATCCCACATGGTCCCCTGTCCTCTACAACAACTCCATGTGAGAGGTGGCATGGGACTTGAGCAGACCTTCCCCTTGCATGGGTGTGGGGAACAATGGCATGCGTATGGTACAAGAAAGACAAACGTACCACAAAGCTATCCTATCGCGGTCGCATGTGTGTCTTCCTTGGGATGGCGTCCCAGCCCAAGGCATACCGGTTTTGGGACCTTGACGCCAGGAAGGTAGTAGAAAGCCATGAGGCACTTTTCAATGAGCAACTTACGTATGCCCAGTTCAAAACAGAAAAACATCCACCGGCATCAGCTGAGGTCACTAGGCCATTCATTGCAGATCCGGCCTTCATTCATGTCTCTTGGCAAGTTTCTGGCAATAGCGGCTCTCGCCGTCGCAACACAGGGGAGAGGGTCTCCAAACAACCATGAGAGCATGGGAGGATCAGAAAAATTGGGAGAAACAGACGAAGAGTGGGCCAAGTCACCTTCAAGCGAAGGACCTGAGTCCCCACCTGGGATCATCCCTTTCAGCCACGAGGAGCTCCAATACCCAAGTCCCCTTGAGAGTGGGCTAGAGGAGCTTGGTCCACAAGATCTGCCAGACCTGCCACTGTCACCTACAGACTCTCCCCAAGATGATCATGTCTCAGTCCCCGTAATCGAGCCATTCTCGTGAGCTCCTATTGGCCGCCTCACAGAGCATCCCCCTCCAGCTCGTCGAGGCCTTGCACTCACGATGCACCGAAATCATCCTGACGGTGTATGTGTGCTCCTTCTTGAAGCAACTCGTGTGGAAGAAGTCATGAGCCAAGTCAAAACTATGACAGGATCCTTCTCGGACGATGTAGCCACAGCACTGGTCACTCAAAAGGGAACAACACCTCCGCTGGATCCTCTTACAGTGCAGGGAGCCCTTCGACGCCCTGGTGCTGTAGAGAAGCAGAAAGCATTTCAAGCTGAACTTGATGCACTCATAGCACATGGGGTCTTTTAACTCGTTGAGTTACCACCTGGGCGAAGAGTTGTGGGGGCCAAATGGGTGCTTAAGGTCAAAAAGAAAAGGGATGGGATGATAGAGCGGCATAAGGCCCACCTCATAGCAAAGGGCTTCTCCCAAGTCCCTGGACAAGACTTTCATGACACTTTTGCATTGGTCGGGGAGTATCCTACAAGTAGAGTGCTTGTAGGATACTTCTTGGAGTCGTGGCCCATAGGGATTGGGAATTGCACCAAATAAACGTTAATAATGTGCTCCTTTATGTGACGCTAGAGGAAGAAATTTACATCATGTAGGCCCCAGAGTTCGAGGATGGTACAAACTGAGTGTGTCGCCTATGCAAGGCCTTGTACGGTCTCAAGCAAGCACCTCGCTGTTGGAACAAGGAAAGTTTCTAGCACTCTGTCCAAAGATGGTTTTTGCCAAACACTGTCGACCCATCATTGTTTGTTGGCGGAACCCCTAAGTTCCCCATCTATGTCCTTGTATACGTTGTTGATGACCTCTTGATTGCCTCACCTAGTCTACAGGCCATGACTGTAGTGAAGGATCTCTTGAGGGAACAATACCAGATGAATGACTTGGGAGAGGTGGACATGTTCCTTGTAATGTAGATCGAGCAGTCTCAAACCACTGGTACACTACGCCTGCACCAAGAATGGTATGTACGCACGCTAGCTGAGAGGTTTGCCGGTGATCTCCAGCGTGTTTGCCATGCCTCCATACAGATGACCCCCGATGGACAAGTCATCGTGAACCGCATTGCTTCAGAGAAGTTGGACACTGAAGCACCCCCAACTCCCTATCAGGGGTATTTTGGGATTCCTCATGTACCTCTCCACCACCACTCATCCTGAAGTTACCTCTCCAGTAATCATCCTTGTACAACATGCCAAAACAGCACGATCAGGTCACCATGACGCTGCAATCCATGTCCTATGGTATGTAGTCAGCACGCCTGATCAAGGATTGGAGTTTCGGGCTCGACCAAGACCCGTTGTTGTTGAGGGCTTTCATGGTGTGAGAGTGTTGAGATATGTCCCTCTGCTCATGTGTGCCCATGCGCGGCAGGACGGGGCCAAGGACACCGTTGAACGATGTCGCAGCCACCTCTCGCAACTGGGTGTCTGGCGAGGCTGATGGACGCAGGGTCCAAGTTCGGATCCGGTTGCGGCCGAGCCCCTAGAGCCGCAAGGAAATGCCCCAGGGGTGAATGCAGCCCATGGTTGACACTGAAGACCTGGGTTCAAACCCTTTGGGGGCCTCAATGTTGCATGATGGTTTTTTCTGTGAGAAAGGATGGTGACTTGCCCCATGGTCAGACTTGACTTGGTGGTCAGACTTGACCTAGTCATACTTGACCGGATTGTAAGGCATTACCTGGTGGTCAGAATTGACCAGACTTGGCTAGGTGGTCAGGTTTGTCCAGCCTTGACGATGTGAGGAAAGTTGACCAGGGGAGCTAGCCTAGCTATCTTAGAGTAGATACACCCTCTTTATGGGCTCATTCTCTACAGAACTTTCTAATCTTAATGACCATTGACACTCCTACTCTTGCCACTTGGATCTTCTCGGGCCCTACATCCCACTCCCTTTCAACAAAGGTGTGAGGAAGGGGTAGTAGCTACAAATGGTGCTCCTACCTCCTTTCTCTCCCTCGTGGGTGTCTACTGCTGTCGCTGATCCCGTTCATTACTGTTGTAGCTGTGTCTGACACTGCTGCTATTGCTGTTACTATATCTCTACTGCTACTGCCACTATTGCTACTTCTGCTGTTGTATCTGCTACTGCTGTGGGTCACTCACACCTTTGGTTGATGTCGCCATGTACGTCGTCTCCAGCAGGTTGCCTAACATTACTGTGCTGGCCGCTCACCTCCTCGCGTCAAACGTGGGGGTCAAAGCTCTTGGAAAAAATACGGCACCATTTCCCCTGGCCCAGTGGCCGTGGGAAAAACTCTGACACTGCCACCAGGCAGGTCACTGTTGCCGGAAAAAAATTGGAAGCATTTCTCTTGCACTGGAGCGTATGGGAGCTCCGCCGTCGTAATCAGGAACTTGTACGCCACTGTTGCTGGTGTTGTGTCTGCTGCGCTACGGCTCTGATACCAAAAAGGAACTAGCTAGTACGCAGGTTGGGGCAGTGGCGTTGTTGATGCAGCGTACAAGAACCCACACTCGTTGCTTAGAATTCCCCATTAGTCTGGTGTACTAGAGTCTAAGTCTTGTAGCTCTGGTTTGTTACTCAAATGTGCGCACACCAGAGTTAGTGCCAAAACACAGGTGGAATGAAGTAATGACTTATGAGGAATGAAGAATGAGCAACCAATTGAGACCGCTCCCAGTTCTAGCCTCACCTCAGCTCTGGGAGGCTTGTTACTCAGAAAATCAGCCAACCAAAAAATTCCTAGCATCATCCTGTCTGACAAAATTTCCCGGGTGAGCCCTACCAGACACCAGACAGCCCAAAACCCGGATGTTGTCCGTTTTTCCCAAACACTGGACCATACCAAAATAACCACACTGCAAACGCAGTCGTACAGTCAAAATCAGCAAGAAAAATAGATACCTGGAGTTACATCTGCCCAAACTTGGGTGCCAACAGTACTGCTCCTGTGAGATATCTACGACTACTGGTAATTTGACAGCTAAGAGTTGATGCCGATGGAGCTCTTCATGTAAGGGTATAGTGTCGGAAGCGCGAGGAGGAGCAGAACCACAGGCTTGCCTTCACGGCGACACGTCCACTCCACCGAATAGGGCCCCGTTAGAATTAGGGTCCATCCATTCAATCGTTTACACGAGCATGTACACGAGTCGAGAGGTCACAGTAGGAGTCAGTGAGGCAGTGCATTGATAGAACAACAATGCCATGAGCGGTTGCTTCAAGAAGCTCCACCAAGAAACCAGGAGGCTTCGAGAATATCGAGGCACAGATTTATAAAACTCCAACACCGTCGAGAAGTCGATCGAACTATATGGAAGCATCGATATAGTTTACGAGACTTGTGTCGGCCATTCTAGCAAGTGGTCAAAGTAGTCAAAACATTCCATAATGGAAGTTCAGATGAAGGAACATGTGGCCAAAATTGTTACGTCCATGATGTACACGAGTCCCTCAAACTCACGAGTAGGCATTTCCGTCCTTACATTCATGGCCCACTGCGCGATGAAGTTATGAATTTTCTACCGTTTGGCCGAGGGAATTTTGGCCAATTGCCTCGACCTCCAGTGTTCTTTTCTTGAAGTTTCTGACAACTTTAACCACTTTCTAGAATGGTCAAACTAAAGTGCCGTAAACCATATCGATGTTTTGATATCATTCAGTTGACTTATCGACGACGCTCGACTTTTACAAAGAGGCATTGAGATATTCTAGAATCCCCCTAAATTCTTGGTGGAGTTTCTTGAATCCGCCACTCACGATGCGACCCCGCACACGTCGCTCGGCTCAAATGCTGATGACCCAACTTATGCCTCATCCTTTGCATTATATGTATGTGCTCGAAACACTCGACACTTGGCATCAAAGTACACTTACTCCTTCATACAGATTATCCAATTGTCCCAAAATCTCGAATCGTCTTTTGTCACGCACCTCATCCCTGTGAACCACCCATGTTCTGCTCGGCGTAAAAAATACGCCCTCGCCCGATTGGTGTAAAATTCCTTAGGTCGACGCGTAGAAGGCCATGAATGTAATGACAAAAATACCCAATCGCAGAGTTTAGGGACTCGTGTATGTCAGGGACATAACACTTCCCCCCTTTTAGCCACAACGTCTCGGTGCATGAGCATACGTAGGCCGAATACAATGATAGTAGCCATCGATTGGGTGATCGACGCCTGAGAGGTTGTCGTAGGACTCTGGGCAGTTGTGCGTGACTTCGTAGCCATGCCGCTCCACCGGATACTCGGTCGATTTTCCATGGCATCGATGTCCGAAGATGTCTCCAATCACGTACTCCGTATTCCCGTCCACTTGGATAGGAGAATGGGAATGTGACGTCTCTGCCGGGGAAGTTAGTACTGGATACCTGGTATTGCTTGATCTTGCTAATGTGGAAGATAGGGTGGATCTCCATGCTATCAAGCGAAGGCAAGTGACGACATGGGGTTGCATCCGTTTGATTTCAAACGGGCCCAGCCAGCAGGGTTTGAGCTGTGGAAATTCCTCTCCCCATAGTTTGATGTTCATTGTTTGCAATCGACAGCACTGAAGTCGTCATTGCTGCGATGTCGGTCGGCCGCTCGCTTCATAACTGCTTGTGTCTTCATAAGGGCATGTTGCGTTTACTCCCAAACACTGGAGAAATCCCTGTGGTGAATATTGATTGCGATAATATTTCTCTGACTCTGAAGTCCTGCCCGTGTGGGGGAAGTTTGTCGTACACCACTTCAAACAGAAATTTATCCATTGCGGTGGAAGTGGCACAGTTATATGCGAGTTTGGCAGTCGGCAGTTTGGCTGTCCAATCGGTGCCATGGGGCTCACATGAAGTGTGAGGGAGCCGTTTGAGCATCTTATTGGTTTGCTCTGTTCGTCCGTCGGTTTGAACGCCATAGATACTTGATCCAACTGTCGGAATGCATCATCCATTTGCGGAAAAGAATGCTATTGAAGCGGTCATCTTTGTCGCTCATGATGGTATGTGGCACGCCGTGTAGCTGTATGACCTGGTTTAAGAACAGCCGCATTGTTCATTCTACCGTGAAGGTGGTCATCGTCGGGATGGCATGTGATATATGAAAAAAACGGTCCACCGCTACGAGGATGGCGTCATAGCCCATGGGAGATGCCGACAATCCCGTCAAAAAGTCCATGCTGATGTCGACCCACGGCTCCATCAGAACAAGGATAGGTTGAAGTAGACCGGGTGGTCTCATGTGATGCGGTTTTTGCCGCTGACATGTGTCACACGATTTGCAAAACACCAACACGTGTGTCTGCATTTTGTCCTACCAGTAGTACTTTGTTGACATGGTGTGCCCCTTGCCATGAGTGCTGTTGATTGTCCTCCCTGGTTTGACCACTGAGGAGTGGTCTAACACCTGATCGGACTTTAGATTTGGATTCCTTGGATTTTTCATGCAGGATCGAGCTTTGAATCGCTCAGTTTGAGTGAGTATTCGGAAAGTTAGCCTAGCCCGTAATCTGATGTTGGACGGGTGGAATCTGGTACCCGCCATGGGTGGCGAGATAGTCCACCGCCAATGATCCGAGTTCGTCCTCAACGAGCTCCAAATGCACGAGGGGCATGAATGAAATGACCATAAGGACCTCCTTGACCAGGGTGGACTTCTTATTGAATTTTGGACGAGGAAAGATGCTCCGACGAGTCATCGTCGAAGCGCCTCCCGTTGTCTAGCGAGCAAGGCAAGGTGGATGGCTAAACCAAGGATTACTTCGACGGCTGTAGCAAGGGCTCCACTGCTTTGTTTTGGGCATTCTTGGATGCGTTAGAAAGCCTAGATCACAGGATATGAGTATTTGATATAATCTCACTCTGCTAAGTAACAAGAACGTGTTTGTATTTAGATCTACTGAATGCGACGTGTTCTGCCCACTCACATCCATGATCCTTGTGCTCCACACTCTTCACCATTGGTGTCCATTGGCTGCCCCAAAAATTGGTAGCGTGCTTTAGTGAGAGCAAGGCATCCTTGAGGGTACCACTACACCCACTAGTGCCAACAAAGGGTTGTGGGCCCACGTTCCTAGAAGGACCCTAGCTCTGAAACTTTCACGCTACTGTCATGCGCCATGGCAACGACCGAGCAAGAGAGCATCGGTGCCGTCTCCAAGTTTGATGGGAACGGCTTCCCCTTGTGGAGGTGGTAGTTTGAGGTCTACCTCGATGACAAAGGCTTGCTTGAGCTGGTCAACGGTAAAGAGGCCACCCCTCCGGATACTGCGACACCGGATGAAGTGTACAAGTACAAGAAGTGCAACAAGAGGGCTTGCTTTGTTGGTGTTAGCACTAGCTTCGCCTTAGCGCGTACTGCTTCAAGGACGCACGGAGGCCACGGAGGCCTGGAAGAAGCTTTGCACCATCTATCTTTCCACCAAACTTGCCAACCAGCTCTTCATCTTCAAGAGGCTCGTCACCCTCCGAGCCAACGAAGGCGACGGCATCATGGAGATCCTACAACAGATTGAGTCCCTTACTGTTGAGTGCGTAGCCACAAGATGGAAGGTCGACCCGCAGCTGCAAGCCATGATCCTCCTTTTGGCCTTGCCGGACAGTTGGAGTCCCATGATCACCGTCATAGGCAGCTGGTCCGCCGATGAGCCGAAATAACCGAAGGTGGCTGAGTACGTCCGTAATTAATGGATGCGGCATGATGGAAAAGAGAGCGGGGCAACGTCTAGTTCCACCTATGCCGTCCGCCCTCAAGGTGGAGGGAGAGGCAAGAAGAGGAAGGGTGCCAAGCAGGGCACCAAGAGAGGTGACAACAAGGGGGAGTGCTACAACTGTGGCAAACAGGACCACTACGTACGCTCCAACAAGAAGTTGGACCAGCCCGGGAAGGGCGGGAAAAAGGACACCAAAGCCATGATGGCCAGGGAGTCTACCAACTTGACAGACCCGGACGTCACGGTGATCGACTCCGGATCAGGCTGCCACACACAATGCAACTGGGTGGCATTTGTCACCTACGGCGCCACCGAGCGGTGCATGTTAGTGGCCAATGGTAAAACAGAGTTGGCCGCGGATGAAGGCAATGTTCGTATCGAGTCGGTGGTGAACGGGAAAGTCATTACGTGCACCATCTACGACGTGCTCCACATGCCCAACTTTGGGGCAAAACTGCTGTCAATGAGCCGCCTTACTGACAAGGGGCTCGAGGTACTCTTTGACAAAAACGAGGCCATCATCCAGAAGGAGGGGGATGGCAAGGTGATTGCACGTGGCAAGAGGGAGGAGGACCTGTACCTTATTTTTACCAAGGTTCTTGCCGATGCGGTGAGGACTGACGCTGTCATCCTCGTGATGAAGGATGAAGGAAACCTGGACCTATGACACCGCCGCCTATGTCACATTGCTCCCTCGTCTATGAGGGACATGGCAAAGACAGAAGCGGTGCAGGGTCTTGAGGTCAAGAGCCTTGACGCAGCCAAGAATGCAGTGTGCGATCCATGCGTGGTGGACAAGGCGACACAGCAGCCGTTTGATGGCAAAGGGATGCATGCATCGGCGAAGTTGGAGGTGGTTCACACTGACGTGTGTAGACCATTCAAGAGCTCCATTGGGGGCGCTCGCTACTTCGTGACCTTCATCGCATATCACAAACGCAAGCTAAACATCTACGTCATCAAGAGGAAGAGCGACGTCATGTCTTGCATGCAAGAGTTTGTGGCGGCAGTGGAGCGACAAACAAAGTTGAAGGTGAAGGCGTTCCGGAGCAACAACGGCGGTGAGTACGAGGGCTGCTCGGCATGGATGAAGAGCAAGGGGATCGCGTGGCAGAAAACTATGCCACACTCTCCACAACAACGGCGTCGTCGAGAGGGCGAACCACACCATCCTCAACATGGTCCGGTCCATGTTGAGCGATGCCGGCCTTGCGCAGCGAGAATGGGGCAAGGCGGCATGGACAGCGGCGAACATCATGAACATGACACCGACAAAGCCGCTAAAAGACGCAGTCCAAGGTGTGGAAGACGCCACAAGAAGTATGGAGCGGGAGGAAGCCAACTATGGCACACCTCCGCATGTTTAATTGTGTTTCACATGCTCTTGTACAGGCACGGGAGGGGCAGGGCAAGCTGGACCCGCGGACTCGCCGGTGCATCTTCGTTGGGTACGAGAGCGGGAGCAAGGCGTTCCGGCTCTTCGACCCACGGAGGCAGCAGATCGTGAAGAATCACGACGTCACGTTCGACGAGGACAGCTGTTGGACGGACAAGGATGTCGGTCTTTCCAAGTGGGGGGAGTGGCTGCCACTCCTCGAGGGGGAGACGTCGGAGGACGCAAAAGAGGGTGACGTGCGAGGAACTCCAAGCGGCGAGAACCATCCGGGGGGTGGAGGAGCAGCTGATTTGCACTCAACCGAGTTGGACAATGAGTCCGAAGTGCCGGCAGCAATGGAGCTGAACGAGGAGGCGGGGAGTGAGCCCGCATCTCCACGGTCCCCGAGAGAGGGAGAGCATGCTAGCAGTGCGAGTGGCGCCACAAGAGGACAGCAGCACGAGCAGTTGCGACAGCAGCAGCAACAGTAGTGGTAACAGTAGCAGCAGCCTCAACAACAGCTGTCTCGAAGGAGCGGACGTACAGGGAGGACGACAAAACGATATGATGCCACGGAGGGCATCTCGACTGGGTTCGCTCAAGCGTTCTTTGCGCGAGAGGAGCCCGAGACCCTCAAGGAGGCGTTGCAACGGAAGCATGGGGCTGAGTGGGAGGGAGCTATAAGATTTGAGCTCGCCTCCCATGAAGAGAATGGCTCTTGGCAACTGATTGACAGGCTGGAGGGCGCAAAAATCATTGTCTCCAAGTGGATCTTCAAGAAGAAGCTCACAAAGAGGAAAAGGTGGAGCGGTACAAGGCGCGGCTGGTCGCGAAGGGGTACGCCCAGCGGAAGGATGAACACTACGATGAAACCTTCGCACCGGTGGCGAAGTTTGCCTCCATCCACTCCATCCTCTCGGTGGCAGCAGCACGCGACTACGAAGTCCATCAAATGGATGTGAAAACCGCATTCCTCACTAGCGACCTGGACAAGGAGGTCTACATGGAGGTGCCGGAGGGGGTGGACGCGCCGCCGGGGAAGGTGTGCCGGCTTCGCAAGGCGCTCTACGGGCTGAAGCAAGCGCCACTCATGTGGTACCTGAAAATGGAAGGCTTCATGGCCGAGCTTGGCTTCAAGCGCTGCGAGGCGGATCACAGCGTGTACGTGCGGAAGCAGTCAGGATTTTACCAGATCGTGGT
>SZWC01001102.1:201570-234712 GCA_023375785.1 Penium margaritaceum | reverse complement strand
CATTCCTCACTAGCGACCTGGACAAGGAGGTCTACATGGAGGTGCCGGAGGGGGTGGACGCGCCGCCGGGGAAGGTGTGCCGGCTTCGCAAGGCGCTCTACGGGCTGAAGCAAGCGCCACTCATGTGGTACCTGAAAATGGAAGGCTTCATGGCCGAGCTTGGCTTCAAGCGCTGCGAGGCGGATCACAGCGTGTACGTGCGGAAGCAGTCAGGATTTTACCAGATCGTGGTTCTTTATGTGGATGATCTCATCCTCGTGTCATCAAACATGGAGGAATTGGTGAACCTAAAGCGGGAGCTGGGCGGTCGGTTCAAAATGACCGACATGTACGAGCTAGAGCACTACCTCAGCGTCACCATCAAGAGAGACCGCAAGGCATGCACACTCAAGATGGGGCAGACAAAGTACGTGCAAGAGGTGCTCCACCGCTACAACATGGAGGAGTGGAATCCCATCGGCACACCCATGACCACCACATGTGCGCTGAGCTCGAGCATTGGCCCGAGCACGGACGAGGAGAAGGAGGAGATGGCACGTGTACCATACCAGTCCGCGGTGGGGAGCATCATGTACACCATGGTGGCAACGCGGCCCGACCTGGCCTTTGCGCATGGTCAAGTGAGCCGCTATGTTGCAGATCCCGGGCCGCTACATTGGCAAGCGGTGAATGGATCCTCTGCTATCTCAAAGCGACAAAACAGTCGCGGCTCGTGTTTGGAGGGGGAGCGCATGACGACTCCCTCGAGTTGGTCGGCTACTCCAATGCCGACTGGGCTGGTGATGTGGATGACAGAAAATCAACGTCAGGATACGTGTTTGTGCTTGGTGGTGCAGCAGTTTCATGGACAAGCAGGAAGGAGGACTGTGTGGCACTGTCCAGTGCCGAAGCAAAGTACATCGCACTTGCGGAAACCGCAAAGGAGGCAGTGTGGCTGCGGCGGCTGCTAAAGGAGATCAGGGTACCGCAAAGGAAGCTAACTGTACTCAATGTCCACATCAGCCTGACCCAGAATTTGGTACTGCACAGGAGGACCAAGCACATTGAGATCCAGCATCACTATGCACGGGACTTGGTTGCGAAGGGAGATGCGGCTATTGTGCATTGTGGCACTAAGCGCATGCTCGCCGATGCCATGACTTAGGCACAACCCAAGGACAGGCACGACGTGAGCTACATGGAGCTCGGTCTGCATTGTGAGGCTTAAAAATGCTACAAGTTCCAAGGACAGGGCATCGAGGCTGCGGCGCAAGGGGGAGATTGTTGACATGGTGGGCTCCTTGCCATGAGTGCCGTTAATCGTAATCCCTGGTTTGAACACTGAGGAGTGGCCAAACACCTGATATGACTTTAGATTTGGATGTCTTGGAATTTTCCATGTAGGATCATGCTTTGAATTGCTCCATTTGAGTTAGGATTCAGAAAGTTAGCCTAGCCCGAAAATCGGGTGTTGGGCAGGTGGAATCTGGTACCCGCCATGGGTGGCGGGATAATCCACTGCCAGTGATCCGAGTTCATCCTCAGCGAGCTCCAAATGCACCAAGGACACGAATGAAGTCACCACAAGGACCTCCTTGACCAGGGTGAACTTCCCCTCGACTGCTGGACGAGGAAAGGCGCTCCGACGAGTCATCGTCGAAGCGCCTCCCGTTGTCTAGCGAGCAAGGCAAGGTGGGCCGCTCCACCAAGGGTTACTTCGACGGCCGTAGCAGGGACTCCACTGCTCCATTTTGGGCGTGCTTGGATGCGTTGGAAAGCTTAGATCACAGGCTATAATTATCCAACGTAATCGCACTATGCACGTCGCATTCAGATATACTGAATGCGACGTGCTCTGCCCACTCACATCCATGATCCTAGTGCTCCTCACTCTTCACCATTGGTATCCATTGGCTGTCCCAAATACTAATAGCGTGCTTCAGTGAGAGCTAGGCATCCTTGAGGGTACCTCCACACCCACTAGTGCCAACAAAGGGTTGTGGGCCCACGTGCCTAGAAGGATCCTAGCTCTTCAACTTTCATGCTACTGTAGTGCGCCATGACAACGACCGAGCAAGAGAGCATCGGCGCCGTCTCCAAGTTTCATGGGAACGACTTCCCTTTGTGGAGGTGGTAGTTTGAGGTCTACCTCAATGACAAAGGCCTGCCTGAGCTGGTCAACGGTAAAGAGACCGCCCCTCCAGATACGCAAGTGTATCTGTTCACTTGTACAATAAGTTCCCCCCCCCCTCCAGATACACGGCCTGATACACTTGCACTTCTGAAAGGGGATGGGGGGGGGGGTGGGGGTGACGACCCCCCCTCCCCCCGGAAGTGCAAAGTGTATCTAGCGAGTGTATTGGGCGACATAAGTGGGTAGAAAACTGCAAGAGTGAGATTTTGCATTGGGAAAGGGTAGCAGGGGGTNGCAAGTGTATCTGTTCACTTGTACAATAAGTTCCCCCCCCCCTCCAGATACACGGCCTGATACACTTGCACTTCTGAAAGGGGATGGGGGGGGGGGTGGGGGTGACGACCCCCCCTCCCCCCGGAAGTGCAAAGTGTATCTAGCGAGTGTATTGGGCGACATAAGTGGGTAGAAAACTGCAAGAGTGAGATTTTGCATTGGGAAAGGGTAGCAGGGGGTTACTGTACATCGGCTTTAAGGGAATACGAGTGTATATTCAATTATGTTAAAGGTCAGACATCCTCCATATGCGGTACTATATACAGAACTTCAACACAGTCAGACGTTTGGGAGGGCTGGGGGGGGGTCTCGCTTGACCATTGATACCTGTCGCTCCAAAGTCGGGTCCCCAAATTACACGCGTAAAATTCCATATTTGGTTAAGACAGAATCAAGTACACGTATACGTCTACTCTGTTTTTATGGACATAGCATCATATTTCATAATGTATAAAAGTAGGTTCGATTACAGAAAACATAGGTTGAATTTATCTAAAACAAAGATCATTAATTTATAGAATGAAGATTTTCAGGGACATCCCTTTCCCAAGAAAGTTAATTGAAATCTTTTTGTTGATGTACATTGAATTTAGTGTGTACATGATTGTAGCAAGCAATTTCGAGGAAATATTACCAATTTTCTGCCTATTTTTCTTTGAAGGCTCCTCACCATATGTTTCCGTCTTGTTCACTCATTATTAAGTGTGTGGATTTGGGGTGACTAGGCATAAATGCCACCAACAACGAGGGAAAATAACTAAGGTAAAAAATTAACAATACAAAATAATTTTTGTACTTAATAAACAAAGGGAAAAAAGCTATGTGTGTGTCATTGTTTTCAGCGAATCATTTCTAGACTCATTTAGGTGGCATCTATGAATTCAATGAAAGTACGTGTTCAACAAAACTTGATGAGGCAAAAAAAGTTGACGTAAGAATATAAAGTTTTTAGGATAGGCCACCATTTCATCTCCCATTTATAAGGATGGCATTGAGGTTAGAGTATTTATTGAATAGTTGACTGCTTCTTGTTCGTTGTCCACCAATTCTACTTGGTAGTTTTGCGAGCGAGGTCAGAGAGAGACGTTGACACTCGAGCATAGTCCTCATAGCATACGAATCAATGGTAGTAGTTACAAAGGTCTAAAAATACTTGGACGTCCTGAAGATTGGTCGGTGTCGATCAATCGGCGGTTGTCTCCACCCTTTTTCAGTCCATGCTGATCTGTCTGCGGCCGATGATGTGGTCCAGAAACTCGATCGATCGGCGACTGAAGTCGTACTTTGATATTATTTTCTATCTCAAGAACTTTTTGGAGATGTCCACTGTGTTGCTTCAAGATGCGGCTATACACCGAGATGTGGTCGAGGTATACGATGATAAAGTTGTCGAGTTACGGGCAAAAAATATTTTTCGTCGCTGCCAATGTTGCGGGGGCATTCGTGGCATGACCGTGAACTCAAAGTGTCTGAATCTGGTGCGGAACACTGTCTTATCGACGCCCTTATCAGATAAGCGGATTTGATGAGAGCCACTTCATGGGTCATCCGGCTGAAAATTCAGACTCGTCAGAGTTGGTCAAAACGTTCACCTTCCCACAAACAAGGATAGGGGTTCTTGGTGGTGTTGTTGATCAATGCTTGGCAGTCCGCGCACATCTGCATCTCGTTAGTTTTTGTTTTTTGTTTTGGTATAGGTGTCGCGTAGGGCGATGTGGAAGGTCTAATGAACCCCTGACTGAGTATATTGTCTACCTGCTTCTTGATCAATCATTCGATAAGTCCCCTTTACTGCTGGTCTGCTACCTGGGTTTAGGTCTGTCTTACGGTTGACGTTTTGCTACAGGGGTAACTCTCGGAATAGTTTGTCCAAAAGATCCCTTTGAACTCCCTGACGAGTGCTAAAAACTCATTCAGAACGGTTGCGAACTTCTCAACTGTCGATGGCGATGTGGTTGCCTCAGTAGCTGCGATTTCTTCTGCTTCTCTGAACTCTATGTGGACTACCCACAATTGAGCTCCACATCCTAGATGCCGGTTGGAATTTTGTGGTTGCCTCACCTTTCTCTGCTACTTCCACCTGTGCTGCATCCTGTAACCGCCGTTGCATCGTGGGTCGCTCGACCAGAGGCTGATGTGATTTTTTACCATCAATGCAGATGAGAATGATATGCTACTTCAGTCCACCCGTGGATTGTGCTGGTATAGGAAATCTTGCTCAATGATGATTTTGTGGTTGCTCATTAGGCAAGTCCTCTAGACTGTTACGTTGGGCACATCTCTGATTTGCACTCGGAGAGGTTTACGAAGTCGACAAAACCTGTCGTCGTTTTTCAATGGTTTTTCCTTCAAATACTCTTGGTTTGGTCTACAAACCCAACTTCTTAACCAGCTTGTTGCTGAAGAAATGGTAAGAAGCTCCTCTATCCAGTATTGCCAGTACCGTTCTATGACGTTTACATCCCCTCCGTTGTACCCGTAGCAGTATCGCTGGTTGGTCCTCCTCGTATCCCTCGCTGTACTTTGTGATCTCAAAGACCATCGTCTGCTGCGATGTGAGCTGCTCATATGGGCGATCGGTCGGTGCAGATTCTTCTGATCAAACAAGAGCCTCATCGTCTACTCATGTCCTCTGCCGTTTCCCGACTCCTCAGTCTTTTTCAACGCCTTCCTCCCTAGTTCGACCTATGGATGCCACTTTCAGCAGTCACGTGCGATAAGGCCTGGTTTCTCACAAGTCCAATAGAGATGTTGATCGTGTTGATCAACGGCGTCAATCTTCATCAGAGACAAGGTTTTTGCCGACTATAACGTTTCTCCGCCACGATAAGAATTCTGATCTTGGGATCGCCAGCCGTTAGATTCTTGCATCCGAGCATTGTAGTCATTGTTGTCGATGCAATCGGCCATTGTGATCATTTGCGAAAGGTCATCTTGGATGCCAATAACGGTGATTATTTGCTGAATATCTCACTTGAGGCTGTTGTAGTAGAAACAGAGTTCATCAGGGTCAATGCTGCTACCGGTGATGGTTTTGTGAAATTGCCGTGTGTACTCTGCCATACTGATCTGCTAACACATATGTTGAAGCCTGTACCTTGCTTCAGACTTCTCGTTCATCTTTCCATAGTGGGCAATTATAGCGTGCACAAAGTTGCTCCAGGTTTCCGCTGGGGTGAGGGAGACATGTCATGACGGATTTATCTGCTCAAGAGGTAGAACGCTTGAGATTGACGATGTGAGAGCGGTCACATGAGCCATTGATCCAGCTCTGTTGGTCTCCTACTGCCACTGGATGGTCTTTAGATCGGATCACTAACTGGAAGAAGAGCCATGCAAAAGTGAGGCTGAAAAATCAACATTATTCTTATCGTTGTTGACCCCATCTGTGGTGAAATACACCTCCAAACTCGTGACCCACATCCTTTGAGTTTACAGGATCAAACGCCCTAGGAAGTGTCAGTTTAATCTGGGAGTCACTCGAGAGTTCAATATTTCTCAAGGTGAGCACTGCTCCATGCGTGCGCAAATTTTGAAGCTCCTCCATCATCGCATTGACTTGTTGGATGAGATGGATATTGAAACTCTCGAGTCCCGACAGCTTCTGGTAATTCATTCATGCGAGCTTGTTGGCCGGTGCCTCCTCTCGCGCCAAGTGTCGTCCTGGCGGGAAACGGCATGGGAGAAGTATTCGCCAAGCCCAAGGAGTCCCTCACATGGTTGGCTGTTGGATTTGTTGGTATTGTGCCATTCGCCACGAAAGCTGCTGCTACTGCCTGGTTCATCTAAATAGCATTTTTGTTTGCGTGCTCTTGATGCTCCATCTCCGGAGTCTTCGTTGGTTACTACTGCATGTTTTCATCTGTGCTTTCTCCGATCACAATTGTCATTGTGAGCACTACGATCTTCTGAAGGGTGGAGATACACAAAAGAATCGTGCAAGGTGTAACCTGGTACTTAATGCGTCAGCCATCCCTCCAGCGTCGCTACGCTCTGATACCAAGTGTTTCGCTATGCGGAACGTAGGTGGTTCACAGGGATGCGTCAGAAGATTTGAGGACTTATAATAACTAAATTTCTTGTACTATGTAGTGAGTGTACTTCAATGACAAGTGTCGGGTGAGCCAAGAACATATGTATACAATGGCAATAATCACTATGAGGCATATGTTGGGTCCTCGGCGTTCAAACCGAGCAAAACATGTGAGGTCGCACCGTGAGTGGCTGCTTCGAGAAGCTCTGTCGAGAAGTGGAGGGGCTTTGAGAATATCGAGGTGCGGTTTTGTAAGAATTTTACGTAGTTGTGAAGTCAACTGAATAGTATTGAAATATTGATATGGTTCGTGAGGATTTGTCGAACATCCTGGATAGTGGTCAAAGTAGTTAGAACCTTTGGGAACAGAACACCGGAGGTCGATAAAGCCCCCGACCGATCAGCGTAAAAGTATCGAGGTCGACGTGTGGTGGGCCATGAATGTAATGACAGAAATGTCCACCCACGGAGTTTAGGGACTCGTGTACATCAGGGACACAGCAACTTCCTGGACGTATACGAGCCCCCAAACTCCATAAATGGACATTCTTGTCATTACGTTTGTAGTCCATCGTGTGTCAACCTCATGATTTTAACATTGACCGGCCAAGGGCATTTTGGTCACCTGCCCCGACCTCCGTTAAGGTTTGATATATTTGATTACTTTCTCAAATGATCAACATAAGTAGCGCAAACCGTATCAAGGTTTCAAAACTGGTTGGTCGATTTCTCGACGGTGCTGGACCTATAGAACTTTGCTCCTCAATATTCTCAACTCCCCCCTCCCGACTTCTCACTGGAGTTTCTTGAAGTGACCTCTCATGACACTGTGTCACAATCCTTGCTCAATCCTAGCTCCCAAGGCCCGTTATAAACCTTTTTTTTGTATCTCGCTGTCATATCTGTGTCCTTGATATATCTTAAACCTTTCATCAAAGAACATTTACTGCTATATTTATTTTATCTGATTGTTCCAATTCCTTGAATTGTCTTCTACTTGATACCTCGTCCCTGTGAACCGTCCATGTTTTGCTCGGCATAACACTTAGTATGAGAGTGTTGCAGAGTTGGACGGACAGCTAACGCATTAACTACAAGGCAAAAGCCTCGCAGGAGTCCTTAAGTTGTCTCAACCGTCCAGAATTTTGCAGACATGGTCACGACAAGCGGTAAACAGAGCAAGCGCAATAGGCGATGAACAGCAGTAACTGGCAAAGACTCCAATGATGGAGGATCCACAGCACGTGGTCAATGGCGCTCTCTTGGCGAACCAAGTGAATGGCGCTCAACTGACGACTTCGGCAGCCAACATGGTGTCGGACCCCTTGGGCTTAGCGAGCCCTTCGCCTCCGTTGTTGTCTGCCATTGTCCGCTGTGACAACATGTGGCATGATAAAAGGCACTCACCGACACTTTGCATGAACGATGACCTATACCAGAAAGTGTCGGGACTGGAGAGTCTCAATACTCATCTTCTCCAACAACACAACACGACGATTGAGGAGATTCAAACTGCGCACGTGCAGAAANTGAATGGCGCTCAACTGACGACTTCGGCAGCCAACATGGTGTCGGACCCCTTGGGCTTAGCGAGCCCTTCGCCTCCGTTGTTGTCTGCCATTGTCCGCTGTGACAACATGTGGCATGATAAAAGGCACTCACCGACACTTTGCATGAACGATGACCTATACCAGAAAGTGTCGGGACTGGAGAGTCTCAATACTCATCTTCTCCAACAACACAACACGACGATTGAGGAGATTCAAACTGCGCACGTGCAGAAAGAAATCCTTACCAAGAGAAATATTAAACATTTGAGCGAGCCCCAAAATGTGACCAGTATTTCCTTAGTCATTTTGTCATGCAAAATCCAAAGGACCGACAGTTAGGATGTGTCCGAAGAGTTTAGAGACATACTTTACCCTTGCTGGAATCGGCAACGACTTAAACAAACTGACCTCGCTTTTGCGTGACACGACTTAAAGTTGGTGGCCTCATCCAAAGACCATCCAAAGACATCATGAGACCGATGAGACCAAATCAACGGCACATGCGGTTGCTCTCATGTTGTCTACCGCATGCATTTTACCTCTTGAGGAGATCAAATCGACCTAGCACGAATTGTTGACTCCCCCGGAAATTTGAATGAGTTATGCCCCCAATGTAGTCACACGCTTTGGAAAAATGAACTAGAAGTCTGACACACTGTACAAGCATCAATGCTTGTGCCAGCAGTCCAGCATGGCAGGGGATGCACGATGTTTCCACATAAATCTTCGTGGTGACCTCGCCCCCGACCAACTTTGTTTGTACTACAAAATTGCCCTTAAGCAAAGTATCCGACGGTCAATCACCATGTTTGGCATCTAGGTCAACCTTCCGCGCATAATCACTGGTTACATTGATAGTGTCGTCTACAATGCTTGGATTTCGGAATCCCAGTGCCTGCGAGCCCAGAGCAAAGGCTTAGATCATGGCAGAGGACAGTCACATTCAATGGAAACCTCATTCCCGATGGAGATTGACGTCCTCAATGAACGCGATCGACGGTTGTGCTGGACTAGTGGGAAGCCAGATACATCTCACACATTTGATGGAAACAACAGTTTTACAACAACAAAAAAAGGCGGAGGGATACATGGAGAAAAATCAAGAGTCGAGGAACAGCAAAGGACAAGAGTAGGCAGTAAACACCCTGTCCTTTCGAAGAAATTTACGTTGGGTTCTTGAGTTTGCAAAGTTTGACGAGGGGTACAAGGAGAACCAACCGGTGATACTGCTACGAGAACAACCAAGGGGTTTTGGAAGTTACATGATGGTACCAACAATATTGGATGAAGGAGTTTCTAACAGTTTTGTCAGTTATGGCATGGTTTGGAAGTTGGGTTTGGACACTGAACAAAGGGTGTTTGAAGGAAGTACCTTTGATTGCAAATGGGAGATCCACACAATGCAACATTCTGGGGATCTTGCCTAGTGAAGCACCACAAAATCACCCTCTAACAATTTTCCTTCATCAACACAATCCGTAGGTAAACTGGAGCAGTGGAGCAATCAGTGACAGCAATAATGGAAAAAACCGACACTACCTCTGAGTAGTGTCATTGCATTGTGGGTCAAATGACCCACCATACAACAAAGCATAAAGTAGTAGAGAAGCATTTGTGGTTGATCACCCCTGAAAATACACTCTTTACAAAGTGTACATACTAAAAGCATACCTTTGTGGAAGTTATGTACTTTCGTGGAAGTTATGACACAAATTCATGTACAAGTTATGTTCATATACATGCAAATGTATTTGAATGCTTTCACACACAGAACCTCGTAGAATGTTTGCCATGGAAATTTTAAAGACATAACAAAATCCATGGTAAGGTGTTTTATAACTCCACTTACAGCTGATTATGAAAGACGTACATTTGTACATATACATAAAAACATGTTGTAATTGTAATGCATTGTAATGCTCAGTCCTTGACCCGAGTCTAGAAGGAACCACAACCCTCCCGAAGTCACATTCGAGGGATTTGGGTTTTTTTTTTTTTTGCTTATCCGGACTACTGTTGGGCCCCACGGTAGCGGGGCTCAGCAGGTTCTTGTCTATCGCCCAGAGATTCTTGGACCCTCCAATGTGAATATTTGCAAAAGAAAAAACAAGTGCACAACTTTTTATGTAGTACGATACACGTCCCCCTGTAGAGCTCCGATGCACTATGACTTTGGGAGGGGTGGGACTACGTGGTGACCAATTTGACTTCGTCTTGCTTCACTGTCACAAAACTCTCTTGAAACCATCTATCGCCAAACGTCTGCAGTCACTCTGTGAAGATCCACCAACGTCCTTGTGTACAAATTTCTTATGTTGGATCATGAGCGTTGATACTTGTACATCGACTGTTTTCAATTTCGTACAAGCCATCATCACTGCGGATATTTGTGTTTTTTGTTGTGCACCAATCATGTAAAAAAAATGCATTAACCAGATACACTTTGCTGATACACCGTAGCCTTTTGGGGGGGAGTTCAGCCGAGGACCAAGCCCCCCTCCATGGATTTTCAAAGTGTATTGGGAAAGTGTATATGGTGCGTGTATCTGAAAGACATGTACGAATATACACTAATGTACAATACAATAGTGAAAAGGCACATGGTCATTGCAATACACGCCCCCAAAACACAACACCAATACACTCGGTCATCGGTGGGGGGGAGGGGGAGACTCCCGACTATGTGGTGGAGGGGGTAAAGCGTGGACTCCGGATGATCCCAAAAATGCTAGAGTCTAAGGAGAAAAGGCGTAGCTGGTCAGTGTATACAGTCTATGTAATCGACGAAAAAAATGAAACTAGTGGATATGATGTACAAGTGTACAGGAATAATTTATGCACAGTACATGCACCAAATACACTACCCCAATACATTTTTTGGTTTTGAGGGGGGAGGTCTTGACTACGTGGTGTCCATTATGCAGTTAGCTTTCCTCACCTTTCACCAATGAGTTTGGTCGTTGGGAAAATTCTTTTGAACTACTCAACAAGGGATGTAAACTCCTCAAGAACGGCTGCAAACTTGTCACGTATCGAGGCCGACGAAGTTATTGTTGTTGCGCCTACTGCCGCGACCTCCTCATGCGCACCCTTGTACGTTAGTGGTAAATGAGGGAGCACACTTACAAAGATAAAATTTGTATTTATCAGTATTGGACCCATCGGACGAGATGCTTCCAATATTTGCGGCCAATATGATCCAGATGCACGGATAGTCCGGTTAGCTATCAACATGATGCCAACTCTTGATCACCGGCAACATAGTTTTCATGCGAGCAACCGTTCGATCTGTTCATCCAATGGTGATTCTCACTCGGTAGATACATGCCTGAAGCCATTCAAGAAGACCAATTGGGACCAGGAACAAATGCAATACATAAGAGTCTAATGCGTAAATATGAAGACTAAATTATGTCATGGTTTATATCTGTGTTTTGAAAAAACATTTATAGCCCTGATCATGCAAAAATACTTTGACCTAGGATCAAATAACAACATAAATGTAATATAAAACTCTATCGAGCATAGGTATCTTATCCAGGAACATAATACATGGCCTTAAAAACATGAAGTAGAAACTATACCAATCACTTCATGATATTTCTATGGTTTTTTTTTGGGCAACAAACATACTCTTCATAGTCAAGAGTCCCATGCACAATGCCTCCCCCCCCCCCCCCCCCCCGTAGTAAGTTGTTTCTCTTGTAATACAACAACAATACATTGATAGGAGGGGAAAAATGAACAAAGTAGCGCACTGAGTGTGCCGTAATCTACTTTTGTATAGGGACAAAGCACATTTACCACAGACACAAGTCCCACACACCGTGGTCCTTTTCTTAAAGTATTTTTTGGCGGAAAAAAATAAAGTGTGATGGGACACATAAGACAAAGGAGCGTACTAAGTGAATGTCTGATGCACCTTTGTATGGTGACTGAGTGTACTTGTCACATACACGAGTCCAAGGCACTGATGTCCTTTTTAAAAGGATGATTGTCTGGCTATACAAGACAAGAGGAAAGGTATGATGAGAAACAAAGACAAAGTAACACTCTCTGTATGGGTTTAGTACGGAAGTCCTTCAAAGGAAGATAAATTTTCTTGCATGTAGGATGGACTCTGGTGATATCCTACTGTTCCTGATATTCGCTACTTATTTCTTGGCTTATTTTCTTCAACAAAAATGTTATTTTCTTTCATTGATTAGGTACCACCTCAAGAGTTTATCCAAAACAGAAAGAAAACAATTCAAGTTCATTTGTGTCCTGGGTTTTTCCTTGTGGTCATTATAAAAATGCTCTTTTTCGGTTCATGTAGCGCAAGGTGTGCCACGTGGCTCGAACGTGGGTCCTGGCCTGTGGGACGACGGATGGGATGAGTCGAGGGTCGGAGACCCTCAACTACCGTGGTTTTGGCCCAGTGGGCCAAACTTCCCGTCCGTTCGCTGCAGTTCAAGTCCTTCTACAAAATAGGAAGTCGAACGAGAATGGCGCGATTCTCTGACAAGGGGACTTTCCGAAACTTGTGGAAAGTCGCCTTTTCAGACCGGCGTTGTTTGTCACTGCCACCGGTAGCAGAGGTGTTGAACAACCTTAATGACGAATTTAAGGAACATTTTGTTCGTTTATCAGAAGCCTAGGTGCCACCTAAACAACTCCAACAGAATAATCCTTAGACAAATTTAAGGAACACATAATTAGCCTTCTTTAAATGATTGAAGTTCAAAAACAGTAGGGTAAGGCGGAAACCGCCCTTCTTGACGCATTACCAAACATCGCCATGCATTGCTGGTACTACCACAAATTGCTAGGCATTACCCACATATTATCACATGATTTCATGCATTACGAGGCATTACCAGCCATTACCAAGTATCTTGAGCTATATTACTTGCATTTGTAGGCATTGCTTGCCATTGCACATGCATTCAATGCATTGTAAGGCACGATGCATTGTTAAGATTTGCCAGACATTGCCTGGCATGCCTAGGCATCCCCAGGCATTGTCATGTATTTCCATAACATTTCTAATTATCTCTGGGCATCATCAGGCATTTATCACACATTGTCAAGCATTGCACGCGCATGGTCAGGCAGTACCAGACGTATACATACATAGGCAGACATTTCTAAGCATTGCAAGGCATTGCTAAGCATTTCTAGGCCTAACCTAGGCATTGTTAGAGATTCCAGTGGCAATGCCACGATATTGCCCTGCACCAATGTGTACGTGAGACACATTTGCGAGAATATGCAAATGAGGCCAACGGCCAGTCCACCAGTAACTACTATCGGTGTCATAAATCCCATGAAGGGACACGGTCAAGTTGCATGAGCATCAGAGCATCTGCACAGATACCTTTGGCTCTAGTAGGGAAGCCGAGCACGTCACCCGGTCATCATTGCATCCGGATCTGCGACGTCACCACCAACAGCTTGGTAACCATGTCCGCGTCAGTCGTCTTCATCAAGAGACTGTGTAGAACATTCGTAGGCCTATTGTGCTCACAGGATAACAGTATCCCAGTCTATTTTCACAGTAACAAGTAATAAAAGTACATCAAACAAAGGGCTTGACCGGGCAAGACACAAAATATAATCAGTGAAAGAGGTTGTAAAGGGAGAGAAACAAACAGACGTGTAGCAGAATTAGTGCAACTGGTATGCTCAGGTGAATTGCGTCACTACAAGTCACCAATTAAGGAGCCACCTGAAAGGTACGTTCATGGAAGTAGCTTTACGCACACATGTAAACGTGACGTGTAGTTTCATCTTGTGCATATCATGCAACGAGCAACGTGCAAGAGACCCATTTTAACATGGTTTCCATGTATGCGAATGGCAAAACAAGTAAAATATGTGAAATAAGCTCGTCAAAATGGTCCTTTGAGAAAACTCAATGAGTTGAAAACCGAGGGACAAAGGTCCCCGCGTGACTCCGACATGTTGCTACAATAATACAGCAACTATTGGTGGATGGTCAACCAGGGATGGCTCATAATTGATAGGTGCAGCCTCGCTCATAGGGAAACAACATGTCTTCAACAACTAGGTCTACGTCAAGGATATGCATGAACATGTAAATGGTCGAGTGCTCACATACCATTGTACAAGAATGTGCTACGGAAAATCCACTTTTTAACACTCTCCCATGGCTTGATGCTATGCATTTCCATACGCATCCATGACTGACATGAGAGTACGGCAAAATGCTCAAGTGCAAACCCACACCAGATTTCCATGAAACGTTTAATGTGGATTTGCACTTGGTCAAGAAGCCAGTTTGATGTGCATCACTGCCAATGGATATGAAAGAGACCACCCATCCTTATACCAAGTTATGCGCGATAGCAAGAGCACTATGCTTGTCACGATAGAGGAAAATGCACAACATAGAGTGAAAAAACTCACGGAACAATTGCTGTAATCACACAATGTTGAGATCCCCCACGCCAAGTGCAACATACTTTGCTTCCGACAAATCACAAGAAATGCATTCCTCCTTTCCGCTTTCCCATGACATCACCATGCCATCCAATGAGAACAAATGCCCAGTCCAAATCCTCCCCAACCAAGCGCTCTCGGGAACCCCAACCTTCAACACGTGAAACTTATCCACGATCAAGCTCCACGCTACGTAAATCGGCTTGCCACTCTTCCAAGAGACCACGATGCCTCCAACAATGAATATGTAGCATGAGCGACTACGCAAATCACAATTCAGGATCCAATTAATGTTGGTGTGTCTATCAAAAACAACGAACAACTGCATGCAAAAGTACATACTTAGACATAGGGTTGACACCATGTACCGAACAACATACAGAGTAGCCTCCACATGGATCTGACATGGACGCTTTGAGAAATATGATAAGAAGTTCACGGAAAAATAATCTTCACATGTGTTGTGGTCCTAAGGAACATGAGGCTGCCATTAAATCAGAGGAATGCCATGACATCAACAGCCCCTTCAAATGAACTTGACTCGCAAGCAAAAAAAAATATCCATAACTAGGGGACATCATATGCTTGGATGTAGAGGGATCGGTGGCCAATAGGTCAGCAAAACGTGTCCCTAATTTCCCGACGTAACCAATCTGATGCACATAGTTTCTCATTGCATGCACTCAATCTTAAATGGTCCCAGCTATCGGGGTTTGAGCTTAAAAAATTTGGCTCTGTAGAGTTTGATGTTTGTCGAGCTGAGAAGGACTTTGTAGCTAGCGGCAAATGTGTCGTCACTATGATGTTGGTTAGCTGCTCGCTTCATCACTGCTTGTGTCTTTGCGAGGGTTTGCCATGTTTCCTCCCAAATTGTGGTGGAGCCTTGGCGTTGAACGTCAACCGTGGGAATGTTGCTATGACTTTGTAGTCCGGCTGTTGCAGGAACCTTGCCATACACCACTTCAAATGGAGTTTTTCCTGTTGTGGTGGGAATCATATGCGATCTCGGTGGTCAGGAGTTTTTGTGCCCAATCCGTCCGGTGAAGTTCGTATAGTGTTCAGAGAAGTTGTTCGAGCGTCTGGTTTGTCCGCTCTGTTTGACCATCTATTTGAGGATTAAACGTCGTTGAAAGTTGAATTCTGCAGACGTAGCGAGTCAACAGTTCGTGCCAAAAATGGCTGGTGGATTGACCGTCTCTGTCACTCGTGATGGTTCTTGGTACATCATGTTGCCGCATGATGTTGTTTAGAAACAGCCGTGCTGTTCCCTTGGCGGCGACGGTGGTTGTTGTCGGGATGAAGTGGGACATTTTGGAAACATTGCTGACAACCAGGAGGATTGTGTCATATCCCTCGGGTTTGACTGGTAATCCTGTGACGAAGTCCATGGAGATATCGGCCCACGGTTCTGTTGGAATAGGGAGAGGTTGCAGAAGTCTGGGTGGCGGTGTGCAATGAGATTTTTTTCGTTGACATGTGTCGCAGGACTTGCAGAAGTTCACCACGTCGGATTATATTTTGTGCCACCAATAGTTTTTTGCCAGCTTCTTCAGGATCTTGTCCTCTCCGAAGTGTCCACCTGGTCCTGTGTCATGGAATTCTCGGAGCAGCATGCGGCAAAGTTCATTGTTCGGGGGAACGACCACCTGGCGAGTGAAGCGTCGTCGCCAATAGGGTACGTCATACCAGAATTTTGCCTTGTCGTATCTGCCGTGCTGGTCGTAGCCTCGTGCGAATAGTCGCTCGAGGTATGGGTCTTGGTGCAGCTATAGTGTTGCCACCTCAACCAGCAAATCTGGTCGGTGCCTGAGTGCGTCCGCCGGTTTGATTTTTCCTGGCCGGTAATCAAAAATTGTAGCCGAACCCAGCTTCAATGAACTCCATCCATCTGGTTTGACGCCGACTGAGATTTGGCTCCGTCTTCAAGTATTTTAATGCATGGTGGTCGGTGTGCACGATGCATTGGTGGCACTCCAGGTAACACCACCATCTCTTGAATGCATGTACGACCACCAGCATTTCTCTCTCGTGTACGGTTTTGTTGAGTTCCGGTCCTTGCAGTTTCCGAAACATGTAAGCGACAGGTTGCTCGCCGTTGCCGTGGTCTTGTAGGAGGACTACGCCAATGGCTCGGTCCGATGCATCTGTGGCCATGACGTAGTCGACCATTGGATTGGCTAATCGTAGGGCTCGCGCCAAGGTCAGAGCGTTCCCCAAAGGGGTGAATGCTTCTTGTTCGATGTCTCCCCACCGCCAGTTGTTTTCTTTTTGAGTGAGGTCAGAAATAGGCGTTGACACCCGGGCGTAGTCCCGTACGAATTGCCGGTAGTGATTACAGAAGCCGAGGAAAACTCAAATTTCTTGCACATTGGTCGGCGTTGGCCAATCAGCAACTGCTACCACTTTTTTCGGATCTATGGTGATTCGCCCACCGTTGATGACGTGGCCCCAAAACTCGATCGAACGGTGACCAAAGTCGCATTTCGAGAATTTCCCAAAACATAAAACTCTTTGTGAAACTTCAAGAAATTCTTCAAGGTGTCCATCATGCTCCTCCAAGGTGCGATTATACACCAGAATGTCGTCGAGGTACATCACGACCAAATCGTCTAGGTATGGTCGGAAAATGTTCTTCATTACCGCCGTGAATGTTGTTGGGGCATTAGTCAGTCCGAATAGCATTACTGTGAACTCGAAATGCCCGTAGCAACTTTGGAATGCCATCTTCTTGATGTCGGTGTCTGCCACACGTATCTGGTGATAACCGTTGTGCAAGTCAGTTTTGTTAAAAATTCAAGCTCCTCGAAGCTGGTCGAAAAGTTTTTTGGCTCGGTTAAGAGGGTAGCGGTTTTTTATGGTAGCTTCGTTCAACGCCCGATAGTCCACGCACATCTGCATCTCACTATTTATTTTTTTACATGCAGTACTGGTACGGCGCATTATAACGTGGATGGACAGATGAATCCCTGACCAAGCATCTCGTCGAGTTGCCTTTTCAGCTTTGTTAGCTCGTGATCGCTCGTCCGATAGGCCCCTCGAACTATAGGTTTTCTATCCAACTTCAGTTCAATACAATGGTCGATGTATCATTGAGGAGATAAGGTTCTCAGAAGTCCATCAAAGAAGAAGTTCATAAACTCCTGGATGAGTGGTGTAAACTCTTTGGGTACCATCGTGAACTTTGTTGATGTCGACGAGGCCGATGAGGCCAATGATAATTCAGCTGCTACCACTTCCGCTTCTTCCATTGGCTTGAGATGCATGAGTCATGCACGAGCTCCTCGTCGTATACAGTGCATGGCCACGTTGAGCGGTATCGGTCACACAAGTCGTCGCTTTTTGGCTACCACGGCTTCCTCTCCTGCTTCCACCTCTATTGCTACCGTTGTCAGCTTCCGTCCCGCATGCAAAAGTTGTCGTTTGGCGCCTTTGATCTCCACGTAGACGTCGCCGCTGTTCCAATCGCTCTGTGGATTGTGCCGGTACAGGAAATCTTATTCGAGGATGATATTGTAATTGCTCAATGGACAAGACCTCCAGACCGATACATCCCGTAGATCTCCCACCTGTAGTTGTAGTGGTTCTTGATTTCTCCGCATTTCTAACCTCCCGTCGATGGTTTTTCCTTCAAACACCCCTGTTTTGATCTATAAACCCAGTTTGCGGACCATTTTGTTGCTTACGAAGTTGTGTGAAGCTCCTCCATCCAATAGTGCCGGTACCGTTCTGCGACTCTTGCATCCTTGAGGTTGAGATTTTAGCAGTATCGTCGGTTGGTCGTTTTCGTACCCCTTGTCGAACTTTGCGATCTCAGAAACCATATGCAATGATGTAGGGCATTCGGATGGGCAATCTTTCGGTGTAGATCGCTCGTCACGGACAAGAGTTGTACCTTTTCCTCTTATCCATTGTCATTTCCTGACTCGTTTTTGTGCAACTTCCCCCCATTTTCGGCCTACTACTTGCTCTAAGAGTTGCGAGCGATGTGCCCAAAATTTTCGCAGTTGTAGCAGGTTCACGTTTCTCTTTGGTCAACGGTGTTCACTTCCATCGGAGTCGAGGAGTCCGCCGACTGTCTTTTTTGTTTCCACAATAATTGTGGTTGGGAGGTAGCCAGCCGTAGGATTTCTGGATCCGAGCATTGTAGTAGGTGCTGTCAATCCTATTTGCTCCTCCAATCATCTACGACAAGTCGTTTGGATGCCAAAAATGGCGATTGATCACCGGATATCTCGTTTGAGGAAATTATTGTAGTGAAAACGGGGTTTGTCGGGGGCGATATCTGATTCGGTGATTATCTTGCGGAATCTCCGCATGTGCTCTGCCATGTTGGACTGCTGACGGAGATTTTGGAGCTTGTACCATGCGTGAGACTTTTCATTTAGTTTCCCAAAGCGCATGAGCATCGCGCATTGGAATTCATTCTTGTCGGTTGGTGGCGTCAGCATATCCTGCCACTATGGATTGATCTGCTCTAAGGGTATAATGCCTGCGGTCGGTGATATGCGATGGGCTCTGTTGGCCGTTGACGATGCTCTGCTGGTCTCCTGCTGCTGTTGGATGGTTTTCAGATCAGACCACCAACTTAGCGTCGTGCCACGCAAAAGCAAGGCCACGAGGTCAATTTTATTTTGATCGTCATTGACCCCAACAGTGGTGAAGTACACCTCCAAACTGGTCAGCCACACCCAAACCGCTGGTCCCTTCGACTTTGCAGGATCGAATGGTTCTCGTGGAGCCGGACGAATTCTGGGTTTGCTCGAGAGTTGGGAATTGCTCTCGACAAGTACCGCTTCTCGTGCACTTACGTTGCAAAGAGCCTCCATCACGACGTTAATATGTTGGAGCAGATGGTTGATGATTCCTTCGAGCATGGAGATCCAGTTTGCCAGTTCCTCATTGATCCGAGCCTGTCGTCCAGTGCTACCTGTCGTCCCTACTGTCTTTGTCGAGGCTGTTGGTAGGGGCGGTTGGTTTACCACTGTTGGGTTTGTGACCGGATTGGTTGTCGAAGTCATAGGGATTTGTCCAGCTGCCGCATAGCCTGCCATGCCAGTGTTTGCTGTCGCTTCAGGGTTCACGTGCATTGACACGTTCTGCTCCTCCATTGTCGAAGTCATCGTCAAAGACCCATTGCTGGTCATTGGTTGCGATCGCTCGCCTCACGTCATAGTCGCGAAGTCTGCAAAATCTTCACGTGCGAGATGTGCTAATGGCTTGTGCGAGGTAGTCCTCCGGATGGATAAAGTAGTCAGATGCCTCTCCAGTACCGCTACACTCTGATACCAAGTGTTATATTGAACGGAGCGTAGATGGTCAACAAGTAGAAGTTGCGAGGCAGAAGACGATATAGAATTCGGGATACTTGAGTAATTTATAATTAGCGGTAAATGTACTTGGATGACAAGTGTCTAAATGATCGAACGTATATGTACAAGTGGCGAGTTACGAATGAGGCACAGTCGTGGTCATTGGGTCGATTGTCGAGCGACACGCGTGGAGTCGCGTCGTGAGTGGTCGGATTCGAGAAGGTCCACCGAGAAATGGAGGAGCTTCGAGAATCGACGGTGAAGGTGCGAGATGTATCTTTATGAATCCAGATTCGTCTCAGTTCGTCGAGAATTCGACCGAAAGGTTGTGATTCTTCTGTCGTAGATTCACGAGAGTGGTCCAAGTTGTCGGAAGGTTCGGGGAGATTCACTAAGGGCGGGGCAGTTGGCTGGTTTGTCCTCGACTGTCAGAGTGAATATCATGGTCTTGCGATGCGATGGGCTGTTTGTGTAATAACAGAAATGCCCACTTGGAAAGATTAGGGACTTGTGCACGTCTGGTCATAACAATGTGTCACATTGTGTTCCTTGCAGCGCATCCTCTCACAAGACACGTGACCGATGGGGTTATATCATTCCTAGAACTATACATTGCTTGTTGGTGGGTGGTTGAAAACGCATGGCTCTGATAGGATATTTGTGGTCTGGCTCGTTAGACGACGGTAAGTTGGTGCCAGCTGTGTCTTTGATAGGGGTCGGTATTAGTAGGGATATGGGCGAGTGGTCTCAATCAACTCATTGTAAACATGACATGGATGACCCACAAATGAACATGAGCAGGTATGGGCATGAGCCAAGATGCCACCGGAAAATCGTGAAGACATATGTATAAAACAACAACTTGGTCGCAGAGGTTGTTGGTCAAGCACCATTCGTCACTACCCACTGCCGTCGCTGCCTGATGACCCTCACATATTGTGAAACTGTTTTCTCTCAGTTGCCAACTAGAAACTAGCCTAGAGCATGGCCCCACGCTCGTTGCTTTGCACTGATGCCCCCTTCTAGCTACACTGAGACTTGTGAGAGGAAAGCTGTATGCCGAGGATTTAGCGCCAGAAGGGAAGACATAATTGAGAAAGGTATGATTAGCAATTGAGGATGAATAACAATGGGAGACCCCTCCAAGAACTAGCTCTCCCTTGGCTCTTTAGAGCTTGTTACCCAGCTTACCAGCCAGTCAGAAAAAGACATAATTTTTGGCATGCAGGGTTTTCTCGGTGAGCCCTGCCAGACAGCCGACAGTCCGAAATCCGGGCGTCATCCGTTTTCCTTGAAAACTGGACCTACCAAAATACCCATGCTACAAACGTAGTCGTGCAATCAGAATCATCCAGAAAAATAGCAGCAAGGAGTTATGGCTGCCTAAACCCAGGCGATTTCTAGGTCACAACAGTTCCCAAATAACATGAAACTCGGACCCTAAGCAAAACATGATGCTGCAAGTAAACAGTGCAGTCAGGTCTAGAACATGATGCGTACAGACAACATCTGTGGTGGCAGTGACCGCAAGCGGCATGACTGGTGAGGAGGTCTGTCGATGGAGCTGAGCACATCAAGCATCCGAGGGAAGAGGCTCTAGAAAAATGCGTGCAGACCTCATCATGCGTTGGCTCCACCGGACAACACTCTTGTAGCATCGCGTCTTGCCGTTATTCATCTACACACTGATGTACAGAAACCGGGAGGACACAATCGAGCACAATGAGAGATGCGCAAAAACCAACACTCCCCCATGACTCACAAGCGCAGTGCACATGGATGGGTAGCAAGGACATCGACCAGGTGGGCAAGTCTCCCATAGGACAGGCAATACGCAGATAGGGATAGAGAGAGAGAGAGTATTTCACAAACGCACAACGACCGCACTCACAACCTTCTTGAATGAGTCGCTCTTCAGTGCCTTAGTTAAGAAGTTAGCCAACTGTCGTGCTGTCTGAACCCACACGATGCTCATGCTACCGTCGTTCAACAACGAACATACATAGTGATACTCAACATTAATGTGCTTTGTACGCGCATGATGCACGCAATCATTGTCGGCAATGGCCATAACACTCTCATTGTCATAGTGCAACGTGATGGACGCAACCGACTGATGCAACGCGGACAACAGACGATGCTTGCGTCGTCTGTTGTCTGGACAACAGACGACGCTGACGTCCACACGCTCTCACACATGCCAGAACCAAGAGTCACATACTCAGCCTTAGCAAAACTGCATGAAATGCAACCTTGCTTGCCACTATGCCAGGACATACCTATGCTGCCAACGAGAAAGATCCAGCTAGAGCGGCTCTTACCGTCTGGGCTGCCAGCCCAGTCACTGTTAGTGTAGCCCAGTGCGACAACGGACGGCTGCCGATGGTACATGAGGCTTCGTCGTGGAGCCAAGACGACATAGCGCAGTACGCGGATCGCGGCCTCAAAATGGAGGTGACGTGGCTCTTGGGAGAACTGTGCCAGGAGGTTGATGGCGAATGCAATGTTTGGCCGCGTCGTCATCGCCAGGAACATCAATGATCCAATGACTCTCAGGTACGAGGTCACATCAACTGGCTCCTCCACAACGGCTGAGTTGAGGTATTTCAGCTTTGCCTGGCCATGGGACGACATGGGTGAGGAAGCTCTCGGCAAGAGGGGTAGGGCCTCGGTGAAGCGAGCGGAAAGGCTTCTGACACATGCGGCCTGGTGGATGTGTAAGATGCCTTGGGAGCGGCCGTGCTCTAACTCCATACCCAGGAACACCCAGACAGGCCTGAGGTCCTTCATCTGGTAGGCGGCACGCAACAGGTCCTTGACACGTTGGATGGTAGCTGCATCTGGTGACCCAATGAGGAAGTCGTCGACGTATATCAGTACGATGACAAAGGGCTGGCCTCTCGGGCTGAAGAACAGTGCGGGGTCTATGGTGCCGTGAAGCAAGCCGCTGTTGAGAAGCGTGTGACTAATCTCCCGGTCCCAACAGCGAGGCAACTGCTTCAGGCCATAGAGGGCCTTCCGTAGTTGCCAGACCCTACCAGTGCTTTCCTCAAAGCTTAGAGGCTGTACCATGTACAGTTCCTCGCCTTCTAGTAAGCCATGGAGAAAGGTGTTACTCACGTCCATCTGATGCAGCTCCCACCCGTGCTGGGTAACCAGGCCAAACAACACCCGGCTAGTGGAGAACCGGCCGGCCGGAGCGAAGATCTAGTCATAGTCGACCC
This sequence comes from Penium margaritaceum, assembly GCA_023375785.1. Classification (NCBI taxonomy): domain Eukaryota; kingdom Viridiplantae; phylum Streptophyta; class Zygnematophyceae; order Desmidiales; family Peniaceae; genus Penium; species Penium margaritaceum. The sequence continues at coordinate 211,706 of SZWC01001102.1, read as the reverse complement.
CAGGGAATTGAGCAAACTCCTTGGAAGTAAGACGTGCCTTGTACTTGTCCAGGAATCCGACTGGCTTCCACTTGGGCCGGAGGACTCATTTGGCGCCGATGGCCTTTCGGCCGGGGGAAATGTCAACGAGCTCGTAAACCTGATGTTGCCAAATGGCGGCAAGCTTGTCGGCACATGTAGCCTCCTAATGTGTGCCCTCGGGAGAAGTNACACCCGGCTAGTGGAGAACCGGCCGGCCGGAGCGAAGATCTAGTCATAGTCGACCCCAGGGAATTGAGCAAACTCCTTGGAAGTAAGACGTGCCTTGTACTTGTCCAGGAATCCGACTGGCTTCCACTTGGGCCGGAGGACTCATTTGGCGCCGATGGCCTTTCGGCCGGGGGAAATGTCAACGAGCTCGTAAACCTGATGTTGCCAAATGGCGGCAAGCTTGTCGGCACATGTAGCCTCCTAATGTGTGCCCTCGGGAGAAGTCCAAGCCTCATCTAGGGTGGCTGGATCCTCTGGGCATCCCGTGGGACAGACAATGAGGGTGTGCACGTCTCGAGTCCCAGGTGGCATGCGCGTGAGCATGGCCGTGACAGCATGTTGGTGCTCCTGAAAGAGCATGACGTAGCCTAGTACCGAGCCCGGGTGGAGGTTTGCAATGAAAACCAATGTGGCCAAACCAAGGGCCTTGCCAGGGTCCCCACTCACGACTTTGGGAGTAGGTCTACCGGGAGGCAAGGAGCCTCGTGGGACGACAGGGGGTCGTGGCGCGAGAGGACGTGAGGTGGCAGCCTGTGTGCTCACTGATGACCAAGATCGGGGGCTCTTGCTCGGGCCACGTGTGTAGCATGGCCGGGCGGGAGGCGGAGGAGAGGAAGCTGCTGGGAGTGAGTTGATTGGTGTCTCAGGCACGTCCTGGAGCAGCGACTCCGCAAACGGTCGAACTGACGCAGACGGGGTTGTTGGCCCTGTCCCAGGTCCGTCAGCTGACGCGCACAGAGCTTACGGACCGAAGGGTCCATTAGAAGTAAACGGGACGCCCGACCAGGTGGGACCAGCGTGCGTAGACGAGGTGGTTGGCCCGTGGGGGCTAGTGGACACGGAAAGATCGGCCAGCCCGGAGGGGCCAGCGGGCGCAGACGGGGCAAATATAGGCTGGGCTGCCGGCTCGGAGGGACCAACGGGTATAGGCGATATGTTGCCCGAAAGCGGCTGGATGGAGGATGAACTCACCACTCCCCCATGCAACGTGATGGATATCGACGAGCCGGAACGAGCGAGGTCATGGGAAAATAGCTCCTCAAAGAAGAAGGCATCCCAGGACTCGACGATGTAGTACCGGGACGAATCCAAGAAGCGCCAGGCTTCTAACTAATGCGAGACACCAAGAAGGTGCAGGGATGTCCGCAAGGGACAAGCTTGCCACCTTGCTGCAAGACAGGCAACCACACAATGGCCACACAGGCCCAGACGCAAGCCGGATGGAGGTCGGCTCGTTGGCCACACCGGTGTTGGTACGGTGTGGACTGCCGGGAAAGGGGTCCGTGGGGAATCCAGTTCTAGACACATGTCATGTATACCATGGCTTTGAAGTAGAAGCCATTGGAGAGACCGGATTTGATCCGCATGGTACGCACGACGTCAGTCATGGTGCGGTTCCACCGCTCAGAGACGCCGTTCTGGGTGGGTGTGTAAGGTGTCAACGCCACGTGAGTGCAAGACGTCTTCGCTCATGCGATCGAGGGCAGTGACAGGAGGCAGAGCTCAAGACCAGGGACAAAGAGGACATCGGTCGCGAGCACGTCCCCAGTGGGACCACAGAAACGAGCAACCCTGACGCCGCAGACAGGTAACACCTGGCCAAAACTTGTCCGAACACCAGATACATCGGCAACGGGACCAAGGACACTAAAGGCCTCACGTGAGGTCGTCATGTGATGTGTAGCCCTGGAATCAATGATCCAAGTCTCGGCCGTATCCTAGAGTGGTGTTGCCAGGTCGCTGACCGACACAAAGCGTGGGCGAGGGACGTGAACGCAGTGGACGAGGGTGCAAACCGAGACTGCCAGTCATCTAGTCAGACGACGTCATCACAAAGAGGAGCATGAAGGGAGGACACGAGAGATGACGGGAAAGATGAGGATATAGGACACGACTGCAGCTCAGACTCTATCATGCAGGGTAGGGCAACGGAACAGGCGGTGATGCAAATCGCACTCCCTTGGGAAGGAGGGCAAAGCAATCCGAGCTGGAGCACGATGAACTGCTCCAACTCGTGCTCACTGGTGGAGGGTCCGAGGGAGTAAACCGACCACAGCGTGACGGTGCCTGAGTCCCGGAGGGAGGAGGGATGCATTGGTGACAAGAGGGACGCCGACGGTTGCTGATGGTACTACGATAGGGCTGTTGATGGCAGGACAGGTATGACTGTCAAAGGGATGAAGCTGCCAGGCAGGATGGACGCATCAGGGGCGGCAACAACCACGGCAACGACAGCGAGACGGCGCTCACGCTGGCGTTGCATGGTAGCAATGACGCGCGTCTCATTCGTCTGGAGCGTACACGTATACCACCGGTGTCCTAGCTGGCCACAGTTGTGGTAGACGGAGCCGCCACCACTGGACCTGGTTGACTGCTGATGCTAGCCTCTGCCCTTCTTGCCCTTGCGCTTCTTCTTCCCTGACGATGAGGCGCCAGAGGATGTAACTGTTATGGGGAAGGCAACAACCACTGAGGCAATGGCGGGAGAGGCGAGGGCCTCCATGCACTGGATGCGGGACTTTTGAAGAGCCTCCTCAATTTGGAGGAAGAGCTTGTATGCTACGGGGAAGGCAACAGGTGCTCTGGGCTGCTATTGCAGTAAGGACGTCTTGGGTGTAGTGGACAAAAATATCGGCGAACACGTCGGTGGCGCCACGCTTGATGGTCATGAGCGTAGAGTACCGTGTCCTAGGCGGCGGAGAATGTCCTTTGCCCGTTACCAATAGGAGATGATTGTCTCAGTCTCCCCTATGTGTAGGGAGTTGAACTCCCGGAGCAGACGGCTGGTCTTGAATTTACTAGAATTGCGATGGGGGCACGTGAGGATGTGCCACGCTGCTGCGGGATCGGAAAAGCCGCCATGAGTGAAGTCGCCGAGGAAGGGCTTGAGAGCAAGGCATGCAGTTGGAGGGGCGATGGGGACGGGGGCACACACGGTGCGACCAACATCATATACCTGGTCGTCGTGGATGGAGTCGTAGGACAGAACGTAGTATGGCCATAGGCCCTCATCCTACGTCCACATATAGAAGCTAAGCCCCCAGCTCTGGAACTGCTCGTTGGCTCGGAGCGGCGGGGCCGGGGACTCAAAGTCCTTTGGCCTGGGGCCGGCACCCAGAGTGGGGCCGAGAACTGAAGACATAGTCTGACGTTGGCGTTGGGTGTGCTACTGTGCCAGGTAGTGCATGGGGGCAGAGACAAGACTAGCATGCCTGGGTGGAAGGAAGGACAGCGAGACGCTAGTCTGGCTCTGCGGTGTCGATGGCTGCAGTGCTTCAAGCTATTGTGTCAGTGTTACAAGTTGTTGGAGAATGGCGGCCAGAGGGTCAGGTGAGCCAGCAGGGCTGGCCAAAAAGCGTGCGGGTTGTTGTGGCTGCTGCTGTTGCTGTTGGGGCTGCTACTGCTGCTGATATTGCTATTCATGCTATTGGTGTTATTGTTGTTGCTACCGCTACTATTGCAATGGCGGTGGCAGCTGCTGCTGCTGTTGTAGTTGCATTTGCTGCTACGGCTACTACTACTATTGTTGCTGCAGGAAAGGTTTTTGCTACTGTTGTAGTTGCATTTGCTGCTGTGGATGCTGCTGCTACTACTACAACAACGGTTGTTCCTGCTTTTGTAACGGTTGTTGTTGCTGTTGTAGCAACTGCTTCTACTACAGTTGTTGCCATTGCAGCTGTTGCAACTGCTAAAAGAAGGGGGGACTAGTGGGTCCTCCAATAGAGGAGGACCCCTCTCCACTAGAGCTTTCAGTAATTGTTCTTCCTTTGTTTTGTTTTATTTTCCCCTTTTTTGTGTTTTTTTTGTCCTTGTTGCAGATGTCAGCAGTGATGTCAATAGTGAGGTTGGTTCACTACTGCTGACATCTCCAGCAAGTGGCTGTCACTAACGTCAGCAGCAGGGTGTTTTCGTCCTTGTGGCTGCCCTCCTACTACTGGTGCTACAGCTGCTATGACCGCTGCTGTAGCTGTTGTGACCACTAATGCTCCGGTGCTTGCAGCTACGGGTGCTACGGATGCTACGGCTGTTGTAGCTGCTATGGCTGCTGTGGCTGCTACAGCTACTGCGGCTGTTGTGGCTGCTGTGGCTTGTCGGGGCTGTTGCGGCTATTGCAGCTTCACGACTACTACGACTGCTGCAAGTGCACGAGTACTGCAGGTGTGCGGCTGTTACAGCTGCTACGGCTGTTGCGGCTGATGCGGTTGCTGCAGCTGCTATGGTTGTTGTGGCTGCTGTAGCTTCTGCGACAACTACAGCTGTTGCGACTGCTCTGGTTGCTACAACGGCCGCGGCTGAGCTGTTGCTGTTGTTGTGGTTGCAGCTTTGCTGCAACCGCAATTGCTGCTTTGGGAGCTGCAGTTGGCTGCTGCTTCGGCAGTTGCAGCTAACTACTGCTTCGACAGCTGCAGCTAGCTGTTGCGGCAGCCGTGGTTGCGTTGCTCCTACTACTGTGGCTGTGCTACTGCTTCTGTCGTGACTGTTGTAGTGCAAGGTGCCGCTACTTCCGTGAGAGTAGGAGCAAGGGAAGGGGGAAAGCAAGGAGACAAGGGACTTTCCTTGTTTTGCGTCGTCGTCGCATGCGTCGGTGCCATCACGGTGTCGTCCGTCGGTTTGTCGGCCGCGAGTCCGCCAACGCTACCGCCGTCGCTGGTTCAGTGGTGCACAAAAAGTTTTGGCAGCATTTCTCCCGTGTCGGGCGCGTTTTGATGATGCCACCCTGGGGGTTAACTCTGCCAAGAAACATCCGGCAGAGTTTTACCTCCACGGGCGTGTTTCTGGGACCACTAACGTAGACTGGGACCTGTACGCCTCGCTACTACTCAGATCTGCTACTTCGGCTGCGCTCTGGCTCTCATACCAGGGTAGAAACTAGTCTAGAGCGGCTGGTTGGGGCTGCAGCATGGTTGGAGTAGGCATGGCCCCACGCTTGTTGCTTTGCACTACTGCCCCCTTCTAGTTGCTCTGATACTTGTGAGAGGAAAGCTGCGCGCTGAGGAGTTGGCGCCAGAGAGGGAGACAGATTTGAGAAAAGCATGATTAGCAATTGAGAATGAACAGCAATGGGAGACCCTCCAAGAACTAGCTCTCCCTCAACTCTTTAGAGCTTGTTACTATGCTTACCAGACAATGAGAAAAATCCCTATATTCTGGCAAGCAGGGTTTTCTCGGTGAGCCCTGCCAGATAGGCGACAGCCCGAAACCCGGGCGTCGTCCGTTTTCCCTAAAAACTAGACCATGCCAAAATACCTACACTGCAAACGCAGTCCTGTGGTCAGAATCATCCAGAAAAATATCACAAGGACTTATGGCTGCCTAGACCCAGGCAGCGTCTAGGCTAGTCCCTGGTCACAATAGTGCCCGAATAACATGAAACTCGAACCGTAAGCAAAACATGATGCTGCAAGTGCAACACTGCAGTCAAATCTAGCACATGATGTGCACAGACACCATCTGTGGTGGCAATGACCGCCAGTGGCATGACTGCTCAGGAGGCCTGCCGATGGAGTTGAGCACGTCAAGCGTCTGGGGGAAGAGGCTCCAGCAAAATGCATGCAGACCTCAGTGTACATCGGCTCCACCAGACGACACTTGAGCAGCATCGCGTCTTGCCGTTAGTCATCTGCATGCCGATGTACACAAGGCGAGAGGGCACAACAGAGCTCAATGAGAGATGCACGAAAACCAACATTGCCGATGTGCCACGTTGCAATTGCGAGGTGCGCTTCCTTTGCTAACTGTCAGCATTGGATGTCTACAAACACTTGGACAATGGTGATGCGTAAAAGAATTCTGCGAGGTCCTCGACTAAGAGTTGAGTTGCATGCTACCACTCTTGCACGGATGCACTCTAATGCCAAGTGTTTTGTACATGGCTGTCTAAGCAGTTCCGAGGTAGGAGGTAGCAGATAAATTATGAGTTCGGAAAAATGGATGTGCTAGTAGTTTAAAATTGGCTGTGTGTACTCAGATGACGAGTTTGGAACCCCTGGAGCAATGTCTACAAGTTTCAAAACACAAAGAAGGCATGGTTGTGGTCTTCATGCAAGTCGAGTATGATGCATGTGAAGCCAGTGTATAAGTCACGGAATTGAGAAACCTCATCGAGGAACTGGGAATTTGTAGAAGATGGGATGCACATATGCATGAAGAGCTAATGCTGTCAAGAAGGTGATGGGACAGTATTGAAACACCAACGTGGTTTGTGATTCTTCTGTTGAGTATTGTGGATGGTGGTCGACGTCACAAGGGTCTTGAATAGTACACTCACTGGTGATGAAACTAGTTGAAATGATTGTGACCTATTGGGCGTTTTGGCATGAAATCCCGGAAGCTGTTGCATGGTGGACAACGAATGCAAGGACGAAAGGACCCATGCACGAAGGCTAGGAATTATTTTACGCAAGAGAAATAAGGTTGAAATACGATAAAACATGCCCTCATTTGAGGTTGCTATACTAGCTTGACCAACCATCCGCTAGACATAACTTAACTGTTGAGGCGTCATCATACCCTTCGTAAGTTCTCCCATAGTGATGACCACCCACCCTTTGCGAGTAGAATATGACAAGGGGGGCCAAAAAACTGGAATGGAAGGTGTTTTGTTTTGGGGCCCCTCGTCACAACTGATAGGACAGAGTTGTATTATGTCCATCGTTTCGGTCGATAGATCCCCGGTGCCCATAGTCGAAATCGAACCGAATGCGGTGTCCAAAGTCGAAACTGAATTGCATGCGGTGTCCATAGTCGGAATCGAAATGACAGCGGTGTCCATAGTTGAAAACTTCATGTCATCTGTGCCCCCGGCTAGTGTCACTCATGGGCACACATGACATATGTTTCAAGGTTTTAACATATTTGTCTTAGTTTTCAGCGACCACGCGGAAACGACCGTCGCCGGCGGCCGTATGCGTAATATGGAAAGAATTTAGGGTGGTTCGTTAGGTCTCCAACGCCTTGATGATGGGGGTATTAGATGCGATAATGCAATGCTTTGGCTCGTAGAAACGCGTTGCATATCATACATCTGATTGCGTCATCTCAGTCCATTGTTTGAAGGATCGTCGAAGTTTAACAAACTGCACATTCATCCTCCTGAAACGAGTCCGTGTGTTCCAGCGCATTTGTATCTCATTTTGACAGCCTGACAGATGTCACATCTTGCCGGTTTCTTGAGTCGCAATGTACCTCCCATCATGCACGGCTACCATGTACTTCCCTCAGCTGCAGTCGTACCTATCGCCAAAAAATGTTTTTGTATCCACATCGAGAGTTGCGACTCGTGGGGGGGTCTCACCTTGTAGTGTATTGTGGTGCATCGAAGCGTCGATCATGTTGCTCGTGCCCACGGCGGCCTCGTTGACGGTGCATGCGAGACGATCGAGGGTATCCAAGTTATTTAGAGCCATGTTTTATGAACAAGATGCCCATGGTGTCTCCCGATGGCGGGAACCACGCACCAGAGAGGTGGTGGAGCTCTCACATCATCCTGGTTCCCACCAGACGGCAGCGACAACAACGCGACAGATGATCCGTGCTTGACGCGCCAGACACCCACTGCCGATAACGACAATGCACCAGCCCCTGCAATCGACGGGGCCCCACGCCCTGAAGCTGAGGGTCCCCTCAGGATGTCCCATGTAGACGGGCATGTGCTCTCGACCAAGGGCCTACCCATCGGTTCTGACGATGAGACAAAGGTAGCCGACGCCAAGGCGAAGGCTGCCACCGCCCGCATCTCAAACCCCACCCCACGTGCTACCCCAAAGAAGCGAAAGGCTGCGGTGGACTTCCCCAGTGGCTCAACATATGAGAACATGGCCGCATGCAAAGCCGCAGTGGAAGAGTATGCTGTTCACAACCGCATGGCGCTGAGGTGGCTGAAAAGCAACCGCACTCGCTTTGTGATGCGGTGCAAGCAGTATGAGACGAAGAGGTGCCCGTGGATCGTTCGTGCTGGATACAGCAAGAATTCCGAAGCAGTCAACATCATGTCGTTCATGGATGGCCACCTTCGTGACCCCGACCTCGGCCGGGGCAACCCCGTGCGCTCCATGAGGTGGGTTGCACGGCAGATTGAGAGCACCATCGCGAAGGACCCGTCTGTGAAGCCCAGGGCGTAGCAAGCAGACATGACAGAAGTGGCCAACACGAAGGTCCCCTACACCACCCTTTACCGTGCGAAGAAAGCGTGTTTGGAGAAGATGTACAGCAAGAAGTCCGACTCGTGGAGCATGTTCCCAGGTTACGTGGAGGAGGTACGTTATCCCGCATTGGTTTAGTCTACTCAATTTGTTCCGCTACAGCTATGCGATAGTTTAGGGACTGAACATGTGGAATATGTTATTCCATGCAGGTGCTGAGGGTTGACCCGCTCGCCATCGCCAAAGCCGAGAAAGACCGTGTCACGGGGGCCTTCGACCGAGTGTTCATCGCACTCGGTGCCTGCAGGAGAGGTTTTGAGTACACCAGGCGGGTCCTTGTCATGGATGGCACACATCTCAAAAACGGCCACAAGCAGGTACTCCTCATCATGCAATTCTTTGATGCAAATGACAACGCCATGCCCGCTGCCTATGCCTTGGTGTCCGGGGAAGATGAGTGCAACTGGAGCTGGTTCTGTGAGTTGGTGGCAGCAGCAAACCCCACGGCCGCACAACATGGAACAACGGTCATTTCTGATCGCGAGAAAGGGCTGGCCAACGCTGTCAAGGCCAAGCTGCACGGGACGACCCACACGTACTGCACGTGGCACCTTATGCGCAACGTGCAATCTAAGTGCCAGGGCAGGTCGGGTGCTCTTTTCTGGAACCTGGAGCACCTGGCGCACGACGCAGATGGACTGGGATGCATGCTTGGCAGAGATGCGGTGCACAGTACCAAGGGCAGTGGATTACCTGCTGGACGGGAATGGAGAGCCCGACATCCCGAAGGAGCGCTGGAGCAGGTTGTTTTGCCCGGTTTCTCGCTGTGGGCATACCAGCAGCATCGTCGTGGAGTATCTCAATCGCAAGCTGGTGGAGCTGAGGAAGATGTATCTGTATTTCTTTTTCGTGAACCTGCACATCTTTGTGCAGCGATTGTGGCACATTCGGCGCAGGATGGCACACGACGCTGGAGGAAGCGTCGCGCCTATGCTCTACCTCAAGGTGAAGAAAAACTACGACCGCAGCAGGGAGTATTCACTGGACCTGGATGGCGATGAGACAGGACCATGGCAAAGCGGCACAGCACTGCGTCATAACGGAAATCCACGCGACGTCTTCCTCACCACCAAAGATTGCTCGTGCGGGCGCTGGCGGGAGTATGGGATGACGTGCCCGCATGCGTGTAGCCTCCTACTAGAGAACGCGCTGAACTCCATAGTGTACGTCGATTTTGGCTACCTGAACCTGAGCTACAAGAGAACGTACAACGCCCCGTTCCCATTGCCAAAGGTGCGGCGGGTGAAGCCGGCAGAGCCTAAGTGGAAGCAGCCAGGCCCAAGTCGCGGGCGTGGACGGCCAGCCACTGTGCGCTTGGACAGGTACACTAAGCTCAAGAAACGACGCATTTTTTCCCGCTGTGGAAAGCAGGGCCATGTCCCGCGGGCATGCCCAAACATGGAGGCCCCAACCCCCGAGCAGATGGCCGCCACACGCGTTGCCAAGGTAGACACTGAGCGTCACATGCGGGCCTCCTGCAGGACAAACGTGGACGCCATGGGATACTCAAGGGATGAGGCGGATGATGCACCCCCTGCCGAAGAGGAGGCAGAGTCGGAGGCGGAGGAGGAGGAGGAGGAGGAGGATGAGGAGGAGGGGGAGGACGAGGAGGGGGGGAGGGGGAAGATGAAGAGGGCGAGGAGGGGGTTGAAGGGGGGCAGGCGGGGGCAGAGGAGGAGGAGGAGG
>SZWC01001102.1:187110-201506 GCA_023375785.1 Penium margaritaceum | reverse complement strand
GGAGGAGGAGGAGGAGGAGGGGGAGGACGAGGAGGGGGGGAGGGGGAAGATGAAGAGGGCGAGGAGGGGGTTGAAGGGGGGCAGGCGGGGGCAGAGGAGGAGGAGGAGGGGGGGAGGGGGGGCAGGAGGTCGTCGACCCTGTCTCAGTGTCCAGTGACGAGGAATGGGTTGACTACCATGATGCCGACGATCGTGAGGAGGCATGGATGGCCTTCCATGCCGAGGTGGACAGCATCAACCGCTCCTTTGGCCTTTGGTGAGTCAGGGTTAGCTAGTTGGAAATTCCATTGCATTACTGCCTTGAAGTTCTTCCATGTTTTCTAACACTGTTTTCTTTCCATGTGTGTGTGTTTGTAGAGATCACCGAAATGCAGTGCGTGAAGAGGAGGTGCATGCCAGATCACATGTGGCCCGGGATTGCACCCCTTCAGTAGATTAGCTTTCAGTTGTGGTGTACTTGGGTTAGTAGTTTTGTTCAAGTCCTCGTGACAAACAGTTGTAAAGCCCAGTGTTTGAGCTCGTGTTCCTCTGTCCCTCCCTCCCCATATTCAATGAAGTCCACATTCCTTTTCTGCGAAAAGAATCGACTACGAGTAACCACAGATGGGACGGTAGCTTTGTTGAACAATGGTTCTGTTGTAGTCCACCTTATGGCAGTAAGGTTCACATTTTAGTGCACAATGGTGTCCACAACGTTTTTCCAAATGTATGTACCTAAAGAAGCAACCAAGTGTACATATAGACTGTTCACACGTTCATTTCGTTCTCTTTCTGTCAATTGTTTCAAGGAACCATAAACATGAGTACATGTGACCAAGCAGACTTGACCGTCATCTTCCTCATGGGAGTCGGTGCGACATTGGTGTGTCAGACACTGTATTCCTACTTGTGGCCACCAACAAGAACAAGATATGTAGGCAAGTGCCATTGTACAGTGACACACAGCGACACATCTGAAATGGATGCCTACACGAGTGAAGCAGAGGCAGAGGAAAGGCATGTGGAAGATGTGTTCTATGAGGGAGGGGACAAAGAAGACGAGGATATGGACTCTGTTGACACCGATGAGGACATATTCTTTGATGCAATGGGATGTCAAGGACGGCAAGGATGTGGATACGACGTGTGCCACTAGCTGTGGCTGTGTAGTGTACTGGATCCAAAGTGGTTAGATCCAGAGTGGATTGGGTAGTACTTCCTGAATTTGTACTTGCATGCCCACAATTGTCAGTGAAATCAATCAACAATGCCCATACTTGGGCCATGAACATTACTTCCATACCCAGAATATGCACATGAATAAGACTGTGGTGCCCAAAGTTGTCAAAGAAATATTACTAAAGTGCCCATTGTTTTCAATGACATATTACTTTTCTGCCCGGTAATGTCACGAACATAAACACAACATGCCCATATTTGCCAGAGAATTAATTCCCGGATACCCAGAGATGTGCAAGGAATAACTCTTGGGTGCCCATTCTAGTCCTCAAATAATAAAGGCATACCAAGAAGGGCGGAGTGACTATATACCCCCAGTTTCGCACAATAAGTCCCATCCGCCCCTCCGTCGGAGCGATAAGCCTCATCCGCCCCTCCGTCGGAAAGATAAGCCCCATTCGCCCCTCCGTCGGATCGATAAACCTGATCCGCCCCTCCGTCGGAGCGATAAGCCTCATCCGCCCCTCCGCTGGCACGATAAGCCTCATTCGCCCCTACCCATGATCAATAAGCCCCATATATCCCCTGGAAATTGCGAACTCGTAATGTGACGGTATATGGTTAATGTTTGTTCTAGAGAAGGGTGTCTTGGTATTATTATTTCACTTTTCCGATGATTTGCTCCTCATTTCGTATAACCGGACGGCACGAAAGTACTTGACACCAGTGCATGTGTGTCATGTCGACGATGTTAACATAACGGTTCACGAAAATGTGGGGTTCAGCGTGGTTCACGTGCTCTTTTTATGTGGGTATTGTTTTCTTTGTCTTCATATGTGAACGATACCGGAAACCCGTAAATCCAGTCACCGGAGGTCTGCATGGCCGTATGAACCGCACATGCACTATCCTCGTGACATCGAAACACCCCCTGCGCCATCGTCGTCCGTAAGCTGGCAATGTTCATGCACAGGCATGGAAACGTGATGCCGAGCCTAACAACGGTTTGGCCAGCGCAACAAGCGGTCACCGTCCAATGAAATTGCGCCGTTGGACTATCCGACAGCTGTCTGTGTCGCAACTTCCGCGGCATTCCTTGATGAGCTGCCGTGCACATCACGCTGTCACATCCTTTCAACCGCCGGTGGCCATGGGCATGCCCATGGGTTCCCGACTGCATGGGGTAATAATTAGGTGCAGTCGGACGAATCAGACATGCACAGAAGAGGCGGAGGTTGTTTGTGAAAAATGGAAAAGGCGGACAGTGCCATAATCCGACGTGTCCACTATTCCTCGGATTGTCCGTCACTCGCACGCCATGTTTCGGCAGGGTACCTCTCCAGTTTCATCCAGTGTCATTCAGTTTTGCGTCGTCGTCGTCGACGACGTCACCGCTCCCTCTGACGATGTTGTCTCTGCTCCTGCTTCCATCGTGAACACGGGATGGTGGACGACCAAGTCGCGGAGGACGACGGTAAGCCTAATGAGGAGGGTAGATGGGATAAATAGCATTGTTTTTGGGCACCATATACCCTCCGTTTCAGATGGATTTCCAAGAACACGCGTGGCTTGTTGCCACGCGACCAAGTGCTCACGAGAACGGTCCTCCGTCTGCTGAAGGACCTGCACCGCGGTGGTACCCCGATAACCCACAGCTGAACGACCCATCAGGCGCGTTTGAGGATGTTATGTTTTGGTTGACTCGGGATTGGTGCGATGACTGTTGGGCCCGCCGGTTTGACGACTGGGACGCCCCCCCACAGACCCAACCCCAGGATGAACCTCCCCGTGCTCCCGGGTCCCCCGATGTCCGGGAAGCCGGACCGGTTAGGTTTAGCATGGGGCGTCGTCGCGTCCTGTCCGTACCTCATGGCCACCTCGGTAATGCTCAGTTTGAGCTCTTCACGCATGTTCAGTGTGCTGTTCTTAGGAAGATGTAGACAGTGTGGATGGTGGTTCGTTTACCCTCTTATGTTTATGCCTCTACTATCCAGTAAACCTTTGTTTTGCCTTGCCGTTATTTGTCATGCGTGCATGGACAGGTGACTCGGATGACGAACCATGCCACAGCCCAAAGAAGCAGAAGGGGATGCCAAAGGAGCCGGCAGCGGGCATGTTCTTCCAGAACATGGATGCAGCCCGGGCGTTCGTGGAGGACTACGCGGTTGACAACCGGTTCGGACTGAAGTGGGTCCGCAGTGAGCCTGCGAGATTCCACGTGACGTGCTCCGAGGTGAAAACAAAGGGTTGTACCTGGCTCTTGCGCGCACGTGTCACTTCCAAGTTCGGCGACGTCACAGTCTCGCACTACGAGGACGGACACAAGTGTGTCCCCAAAATCGGCCGCGGGAATTTGGCTCGCCAGAAGAATTGGGTGGCCCGGAAAATCTCAGAAACTCTGCAGCGCGACCCTACTGCCTCAACGGCCACCCTGTGTCAAGTGCTTCACGAGCGGACCGGCATCAACGTTTCCAACAACACGCTTTACCGCGCGAAAACACAGGCCCAAGAGAGCTTGATGGGTAAGAAGACGGAGACGTGGAGTCTTTTCCCGTCATACATCGAGGAGGTGCGTATGGCGGATGCATGAAACCTGCCGCAGCACTTGTGTTGTCACTTCTTTGACAATTGACGGGTGTATATCCGCACTTTTTGCGTGCAGTTGAAACGCGTTGACCCAGGGACCCACGCCGTCGCGCACAAGGACAAGAACGACGCGTTTCTCTGGGCTTTCGTCGCGCCGGGAGCTGCCAGGATGGGGTTTCAACACAGCCGCCGCATCCTCACCATGGATGCAACATTCCTGAAAAATGGGCACAAGCAGGTTTTGCTGCTAGCCCAATTTTTTGATGCGAATGACCATGCCGTGCCGATGGCATGGGCACTGGCACCGACTGAGGACGAGAAGAGCTGGAATTTGTTTTGCGCCCAGCTTGCCCTTGCATATCCCACAGCTGCTTTGGCCGACACATGCATCATCACAGACAGGGAGAAGGGTCTCGAGAAAGCTTTGAAGAAGTACATGACTGCTGCTACGCACACCTACTGCGCATGGCACTTGCGCGAAAACGTGCGCACTTCCTACAGCAAGAAAGCCGCTCACTGGGCGTGGAAATGTGCGCACGCACTCAACCTCGACCAGTGGGAGAAGGCTACCCGACACCTGCGGCAAGTGAGTGCTTCAGCTTACGCATACCTCTTTGGCAGGCCGGGTGAAGATGGTTCTGTGGTGGGGGGTGTTCCGCTAGAGAAGTGGACACGCCTCCACTGCCCTTTGGGCAGGGGGGGCCACACGACGTCGAACGCTGCTGAAAGCTGGAACGCGCGCATCGCCGCCCATCGGAAGCTGTATCCTTACTAATGCTTTGTCAGCATCTTGCCCTTCGTCCAACGCATGTTCTGTGCTCGACGTGCTCAGGCAGAAGCCGTGCAAACGTCCTTGGCCCCAACACAAGCTGACTGACTGTTGCACTGCCTAGCTGTGGCTTGAGAGTACACGGTGGTCGAGGAGGGACCACACACTACAACAGTGGAGGGCCCAACGAACAACCCCCGTCAAGTGAACCTCCTTGACAAAACATGCAGTTGTGGCCGCTGGAAGGAGTTCGGCCTCCCCTGTCATCATGCATGCGCATTCCTGCTTGTCAAGCGCATTAACGCAGAAAATCTTGCCGACCCCGGACTCACGCGAATGGCGTTCCGACGTGCCTACAACAGCCCCATCCCCTCCCCAGTGGTGAAAAACATCAATCCCGTGGAACCACTGTGGTTGCAACCCGGACCAAGGTGTGGGAAGGGACGGCCACGAAGTGCAAGGAAAGACCGTGAGACTCTGCGCAAGAAAAACTTCATATGCCCACGTTGTGGGCAGAAGGGCCATACAAGGACACGCTGCAAGAACCCGCCTGCTCCCAGCCCCGCAGAGGCCGCGGCTAGGGGGCATGAAGTGCTTGGACTCCCAGCTGCTGCTGCACAATCATCAGTAGGCTTAGATGCCCCACTTGCAGCGTATGCAGGTGGTGACGTGGAGTACGATCCCGCGGCTCCGCCAAGGGATGAAGACGATGATGTTGATGACGGTGCTGAAAGTGATGACTCTGGTGCTTACTTCGCTCCTCCTGGTGATGATGGTGAGACGGTGACGCAGGATGAGCACACCCAGAACTTGGATGAGGAGGAGAGAGAGTGGCAGGAGACGTACGAGGAAGAGCCAGAGGAGGATTAGTGAGGTACGTACACGTTTTCACTTTCCTTGTGTCTTCCTCCCATTCAAATGTCCGTGCAACTTGCCTTATCAGCTTCCAATACCTAATACTGTGTTTTGTTTATGTGCAGGATGAAGTGTGCTGGACATTGGACATTGAACATACCATTCTGAGAGACTGCTCCCACTACAGCAGGAGAGGGGGGTTTCGGGTTAGGCAGAAGGTTAGGGTCTGGGTTAGGGTGAAGGGGACCAGTGGAGTGCATCTTCCTAGAAAGAGAAGAGGTGGCCAACATTCAGACACGCCTGACGAGGTATTCTACGATGCTGAGCACTGTCAGCCATGGGAGCAGCTATGTCCTGTGTGTGACATTGTGCACTTTCTCCGGGGATTGAGTCGTCAACTTTTTGATGAAATCACGTATCCGACCTTCACTGTCTGTGGTGTGTAGCCATGTACCTTTCCTTACATGAAATTTGTCAAGTGCATTCATTCTACTGTTTGCATTGCTTTCGATGCGTACTTGTCTAATAGGTAGTGCTAAAACACAATGACATGTTTACTTATGCAAGAAGTACAGCAGTGTAATAAGCTTCATGATTGTTGACGTTTTCAAGCAAATGCGTCTTTGTGAACATGGTCAACTTGGTACACATTGTGAAGCATAATGACATACAATGTTATCCAAGCAGGTCATTGATTAGAACAGAAGACTGTCTGTCTGAACTTGTACAACCACTATCAGGCGAATTAGCACATGATTCCAACATGGAGTAAGAACTATTCTAACTTGTACTTTATCCATTAAATGTTCTATTCAGAGTGCATCGTTAGTGTACACCCTGCCCTACAGCATACGCTGAGTACAATACCTTACCCGTAATGTGTTGCTGAGTATAATGACATACAATGTTATCCAAGCAGGTCATTGAACAGAACAGAAGACTGTCTGTATAAACTTGTACAACCACCATCAGGCGAAATAGCACATGATTGCAACATGGAGTAAGAACTATTATGACTTGTACGTTCTCCAATAAATGTTGTATTCAGAGTGCATTTTTACTCTACACCCTGCCCTAAAGCATACGCTGAGTACATTACCTTACACCTAATGTGTTGCTGAGGATAATGACATTGAGGAGATCATAGTACTACACAGTCGTAAATAGTACATACCAAACAGCCCACTTCAACGTTACGTTTTTGCAACACATGAATCCTGATTTGTCTGCCGTAATAGTCATGTAAACGTAGACAATAACCGTAAAGTAGAGGACACTTTGTTCCTTAATTTCACACTAATAATGAGGGAAAGGTTGGCATATTGTTAATAATATCTGAAAGAGTTCAATCCAAAATGCCCTGCACATAGTCGTCAATATGAAAGAAGACATAGGGAAACGCTGACGTTCATCACAGCCTCGAACATGAGAGTGGCCACACCGATATCCATGGCGCCCAATTCGGTGGGCAGTACAACGGGCGAGCATGGGGTGCTTTGACGCCCAACTGCCAACACATGGTGTATGGGTCCGCGGGTGTATTTGGATTGATGATATCCCATGCGCGCTTTATGTTTGCCCACTCCGCCACCGCAGTTCCGTGATCCATGGGCGGAGGGGGGGGGGCACGTTGCGCCAAAAACTGGAAGGATTATGCACCGTGGGTGGACGGTCACCCCANCGTCTTGCGTCACATCACAAACCATGGGTATATTAGGCTTATTTTATGACATTTTCTACGGTTTTACTTCGAAACCCGATCGAGGGGTATATGGGGCTTATTGATCATGGGTAGGGGCGAATGAGGCTTATTGTGCCAGCGGAGGGGCGGATGAGGCTTATCGCTCCGACGGAGGGGCGGATCAGGCTTATCGCTCCGACGGAGGGGCGAATGGGGCTTATCGTTCCGACGGAGGGGCGGATGGGGCTTATTGTTCCGACGGAGGGGTATATGAGGGTCATGGGTGACAAAACAGGGGGTAATCCACATTTTCACCGTACCCAGAAACGGCAAAAATGCCGATCCCCCCTGTTTTGTTACCCATGACCCTCATATACCCCTCCGTCGGAACAATAAGCCCCATATACCCCTTCGTCAGAACAATAAGCCCCATTCGCCCCTGTCCGGCAAAAATAAGCCCCATCCGCCGCCCAGATTTCACCATGCTCAAACGGCGACGCATGTCGCTGCTTAAGCATGGCGAAAGCGGACATGCCTGGTAAAATGCGACCCTCCATCACGGCTGTCGCGATGGAGGGCCGCGATAGTTTCGAGGGGTGCGGGGTTGGGGGGGAGAGATTGCCGGCCGACGTCCGTCGGTCGGCACTTCGTCAACCCCCCCCTCCCCCCCCCCCACCCTGCACCTCCTCCGCCTCTTGCAGCCCACCTGTCAACCCACCTGCCCGCCGATCAAGGCCTTCGCAATTGAGGGCCGCGATAGTTTCGAGGGGGGCGGGGTTGGGGGGGAGAGATTGCCGGCCGACGTCCGGCGGTCGGCACTTCGTCAACCCCCCCCCCCCCCCCCCCCACCCTGCACCTCCTCCGCCTCTTGCAGCCCACCTGTCAACCCACCTGCCCGCCGATCAAGGCCTTCGCAATTGAGGGCCGCGATGGTACGGGCGGCCGGTGGGCTGTCGGGAGGCGGGGGTGAGTGTTGTGGGGAGGGGGGGACTTCGCCGAGGATTCCGGCGGACGGGCGTCCATAGGAATCCCCCCTCCACGAATGGGGAGTCAAAAATCCATGTTTGTTTTATTTTACATTTTTCTCAACTTTATACCCGCGCTTGATGTACAAACTATTGAAAAACCCACCCCCTAATTACACCCGGGGTTTTAGGGTTTATTTTTGCACGGGCACCTGCTGGGCCCCGTGGCAGTGGGGCCCAATCGGTCCCCCTTTAACTCATGGGGAGTCTCGGACCCCCAAAGCAAACTTCTTACAAACCACTTACGAAAAATCACAAGCCCTTTTATTAATGAGATTGTGATGGTTAGGTCAAAAAATGTGACGTCAGCATGTCGACGCCGCATCCATGCGACGTCGACATGCTATCTTTTGACAAACGAGAGGGGCATATTGTTCATTTTTTACGCCTGCAAACTCGCGTCCATGTCGAAGGAGGGATCAGGCTTATTGTTCCGAACAATGGGTATATGGTCATTCCGCCCACCCAGAAATGTCAATGGACAAAACCTCTGATGTCCATCCTCTTCGTTGAAATAATACTCGGATACCCAGTAATGTCAATGCAATAAATCTCAGATGCCCATACTTGTCACTAAAATGATACTCGCACACCCCGGATTTTCAATGCAATAAAACTCGCATGCCCGCACTTTCATCATCGAATGCCCACTACGGACTCGGTGGCTCGGTCCATGTCCACGGCTCCCATGGCTCGGGACAGCTGGGCGACCTGCTACTGGGCACAGGCACTCCCAAGTTCCAAGCCATGTGCTCCGGAGTCACAGGAGCTCGGGCCCATGATGGTTCTTTATGTCCCAACTCTCGAAAGCGTGCTACATTGCGGTCCCACCGCTCCTTCAATGCGACCCATGCCCGATGTGCCGCCACAGGGTCCGCTACGGGAGTACCCCATCCCTCATGTGCCGGGCCATTTTGACGGACGTCGTTGTCCATGTCGAGCGAACGTGTTGGTCAAAGTTTGACAGTAGGAGTAAACTTAGCGCAGTGTACTATTGGGGAAGCACCTTAAATGCACACTATAGTACCAGTTCATCGTGCGAACCGGTGGAACAAGCGGCTCACTTCATGTACCTGTTCGCGTGACCCTGAGTGGACGTCGGCACTGTTGTTGTGTGTGTCGTACACGGCTTACGGTGACCCCTGGGCTCATGTCCATTCACGTGAAGATCCCTGAGACTGGCGACGGTGGTGGAAGACTGGCGGCCCGCGACGACGGGCCCCCAGAAGACTCTCGTATTTTTTAGATTCATGTTGTGGGACAGCACATAGGTGTGTAGCCTATCAGGACATAGATCTCGTCGATGCGGCCGTTCTGGTTCAAATGCCTCATCGTTCTGACGTGTCTAGAGGAAGTTATGATCAAAACAGTGTTTTTGCCACTGTCTTGTCCTGCTAGAAAATAACGCCCTTGTGCGCCGCGTGTGTGCACATCCACTAGAGCTGTGACACTATTTAGGCTGTTCAGGCCTCAGTTGTCATTCCTCTCTGCACAATTCAAATATTTGCAGCTTATGACACTTGTACTTGTGTCCCTAGCCAACCCCTTGTTGTTTTCTCCTCCACCTGTGTGTGCTAGTGAGTTAGCTGGCCGGCTTGTACTGCCACGCCAGCGATAGCAGTGCTAGGAAGCTATCTTTCATGGTATCAGAGATGCGATCCAGTGCTTGCACAGCTGCGTAGCAAAGGCACAACAACCGTAGTAGCAGTGAGCAACCGCAGCCGTTGCCTAGAGTCGCAACAGCAGCAGTACCCACTGCCTCGACGGGAGGTCCTGGGAGGACCCACCACCATTTCCACCGTTTTCGTAAGAACTTCGCGCACGTTCCGCGGCCGTTCTGTGACAGCGGAAGTCGCTCCGCACAACATCCGCGGTGTTCCACGGCGGCGAGGTCTCCGCAGCAGACGCGGCAACTGCGCGGCCGCAACGGAACACGCCGACAGGTGCCGCGGTGGCACGCGGAGTTCCGAAGTGCACCTCCTCACGGTGACAGTGCCGCGGCAGTTCTGCAGTGTTTCGCGGATCCGTGACATTCCACCGCGGCAGCTCCGCGGCGGTTCCGGAACATGCCGGTGGTGATCCACGGAGTTTCACGGTCGCACGTCCGGAGCAGTTCCCCGACTGATCCGCGGTCAGAGCGTTTCGCAACCACCGCGGAGTGGCCGCGGTAGCCGCTCCGCGACAGTGTTCCGCGGCGGCGTTTTACGGTGGTATTCCGTGGTGGTGCCCTGCGGAAGTGTTCCGCGGTGGATTTGTTCCGCGGCGGTGTTCTGTGACATCGCTCTGCAGTGGTGTTCTACGACAGAGTCCCGCGGCGGCGTTCCACGGTGGTGTTCCGCGGCGGTGTTCCACACTGCCCTCTCCACAAAAAAAAACATAAAAAAATCAAAAAAAGGGGGGGAGAAAGAAAGTGGGGGAAGCAACCGGCCTTCATGCCGAAGCAAACCCCCGCCAGCGTCGCCACCGACGCAGCTGCAGATGGCATCTCCGTCAGTGGCCAACGCCGGGCTCCGCCATCGTCACCACAGCGGTTGCTGCAGCAGCAGCAGGAGTTGCCGCAGTAGCAGTTGTAGCAACAGCACCAGCAGCAACAGCAGCAGCAACAACAGTGGCAGCAGCAGCAGCCGCAACAACAGCATCAGCAACAGCGCCCGCCGAGCCCGACGACATTGGCGCGCCAAGTGAGCGCGCTGGCTGACCAGTAGGCCGAGAGCCACAATGCTTTGAAGAAGCAGGTCGCTGAGCTGCAGGATCTGACCATGGGCTTACTGCCTTAGCAGCCGCAGTCCCAGCAACAGCAGCAGCATCCGTCCGCTGACCCGAGCGATGACCACCTCGCCCACGGCGTTAAATGTTGATAAAGTCGCGGAGAACCTCTCCGCGAGGAGGGCGAGGAAGAGATACTGCAAGCACGCCTCATCCGCGTGGAGGCGTGCCGCCGGGCGCGTGAGGCCAATGCCGCTCTCCAAGGCACGAGCTTTAGCACCGATGCTGGCCCGAGCTCATCTCGTCGCCGTCTGAGCTTTGAGGAGCTGACTTTGCGGGCCCGCCTGGGTAAGGGGGCTGCCTCCTCTATGCCCGGCCCCGCCGTGGCTTCAGCCGTCGCTCTGCCGACGATCAAGCCACCCAAGTGGTTTGAGTCGGACCCGCTCGTCTTCCGGACTGGGAACGACTTCAAGTCCTGCGAACCACGCTTCCACATGTGGGCCATGAGCGAGGGATTCCTCGCCTACTACCTCACTCCATACCAGGCGTCTGACCCCACCCAGACACAGATGGCGGTCCGTGCCACTTCCGGACTGATGAAGGCCGCCCCGGACTTCACCAAGGACTTCAGTCGGTTCCTTGGCGATTTTCTGACCGGCTCAGGAGCTGATCCATGCGCAGTGTGGGCACTGGCTGTCACTCTGTTTGAGGATGCCACCTTGGCTCTGACGTCCCAGCGCCTCACCGACTTCAACTCCCTCTGCTAGACTGCTCAAGAGTCTGCATCTGACTACTAGCGCCAGGCGATCCAGTTGTACAAGGAGCTGGGAGACGATGCCCCTGCGTAGTACTCCGCCCTCTAGATCATCCTCTATGGAATCCACCTTGACTACACGCGCGTCTTTAGCAACTTAGACCAGACTCTGCTTCGCGACATGGCGAGCGATGAGACCCTGCTGCGTTGGACCACCCTCCACTTCCTGGAGGTCACCAACATGGACGCCGCGAACCGCGCTCGCCGCAACACCACTTCAGCTGCAGTTGCCGCCACATCTCCCTCCCCGTCGTCTACAGCTACAACGGCTCCAGCTCAGGGAAAGAAGGGTCACAAATCATCAGGTGGTGGTTCCGGCGGCGGGATCAGCAGCAGCACCAACACCAGCAGTGTCAGCCGCAGTAGCAGCAACGGGAGCCGCAGCAGCGGCAGCGACAGCAGCAGCAGTGGTGGCAACAGCGGCTCCGGCAGCACGACGGGCCGCCGGCTTGTGTGCTTCAACTGCGGGGGTGACCATCGCTATCCCGACAACGCTCGCCGGATTGGCCGCCCGTTGGACTGGGCCAAGGTCACCCGTGGGCTGCAGCAGGCGCATGAGGCGCGCATGCGCCAGACGTCCGATGCAATCGCCCGCTCGACCCGCCACTACCGCAGGCGTCCCAGAGGAGTCCGCCGCTATAGCAGGTTCTCCCGCGGATCCTCGCAACCAGGCGCGCACCGGGCGCGACAGGACGATCGCCGAGCTGCACCAATTTCTCGTCCTGCGATCATCTCAGGGAGGTGCGAGTGAGTTGACTGAGTCGAGGGGTCCTATTGCCTGTGGACTATCTGTGTCGTTGCATGATGATGTCTGTGGTGGTCTCCATGCCCAACCGTGCATGCGTGATGGACCTGATAATGTGTCTTGGCGACTTGCTGCTCATGCATGCTCCGCTGGTTGCCTTGTCGAGTCCCCCACTGAGCGTCCTGCTGCCGCGCCTTGTTCCGTCGCCGAGTGCCACGTTGCCCCTTGTACGTGTGTTACCGACGCCACCTGGGTCATTGACTCTGGTGCCACCCATCACATGACGTGTCGCCGTGATGCCTTCATCGTCTTGCATCCTGTTGGCACTGTTTGCTAAGTTTGCACTGCAACTGGCCATGAGGTCCCTGTCCAGGGTGTTGGGGTTGTGCAGTTCACCGGGCCCGCTGGTCTCGTGTACATCTCCAACGTCCTCTTTGTCCCTGGTCTGGAACTCAGTCTGCTATCTGTCGGTGCTTGCACCAAGATGGGCCTGGGTTTCATGTACACAACTGCCGATGCTCACATGTTTGTGCACGACACCAAGGAGACCGTCCTCAGTGGGACGGTCGCCGATGATCTGTATCACATCTCTGGGTCCGCTGCTAATGTCCCCCCTTGCCTGCATCTCCCACCGCTTGCATTTCTATCGCTGGTGCTCTATCCCCCAAGCACCACCGTCTCCTGCATCGTCGCCTCTGCCATGTGCACCTAGGGGCTGTCGACAGGCTGATCCGCACTCAGCCTGCTCTCAGTCTTGATGTGGCGTCCTTCGAGGCGCTGCCTTCACCAACTGCATGGCCTATGCTGAAGGCAAAATGCACCGCTCCACCTATCTTGCGTCTATCTCCAGGGCTCGTCGGCCCTTGAAGCTTGTCCACTCCGACCTCATGGGTCCGCTCCCTATCGAGTTTCAGGAGGACCGCGGTCGCTACGTCCTGACGTTGACTGATGACTTCACGCATATGCGCTGGGTCTACAGTCTGCGTCAAAAGAGCGATACCGCCATTGCGGTCCGAATTTGACTAGTCATGGCCGAGCGTCAGTGGCCCCACCGCCTTCAGACCTTTCGCTCGGACCGCGGCGGCGAGTACCTCGGTGACATGGCCCGCTCCTTCACCAAGCTTGGTGTCTTCCACAACCTCTCCGCTCCTGCCACCCCCCAGCAGAACGGTGTCTCAGAGCGTTGGAACTACATCATGGAGGATGCAGTCCGCGCCATGCGCGCCGCTGATAACCCTCTGTATATATATTCGTGCGTATGTGCCCTCGGGTGTGCAGTGCATGAGGACTCGGCGGTCGGTGGTGATCCACATTGATAGCGGAGACACGCGCTCGCCAAGCCCATCGCATGGCGGCGTCGTCCTCTTATCTCACGCACTCCGCCGGCCGTCGACCCTTGCCTGCCCCCGCTAGCAGACCTAGTTTTGTTCTTGAGATTCATGTGGCATATTGTGCTCGCTGTGATGCGAGACCTAGATTAGACTCAAACTTGTAACTTTGTAGGACTGCTTTAGGTTTCCTAACATCTGGCATAGATGGTGACTTCGCAGGTGCTCTCGCACCTTTTCTGGGCGCATAGGGCGATTTCGCCCTCGCACCCTGTCGAGCGCCGGCGAGCGAGGCTTGCCGGCCGACGGGTGAGACTCGATTAGCGAGTCTCACCCGTAACAAGGGTGTACCTTGTTACTCAAGCACTTGTAGTAAAAACTTGTTAGCCGCCCTAGGGTTTTTGGAGCTAGCTTGCTCCATGCTTAACCAAACGAAGCGCCGTTTGTCCCATTAGATTCGCAAGGAGATTCTCATGGTATCAGAGCCCTCTCTCGGGCCTGAAAAGTGCGAGAACCGACCGTAGGAGCTGAAGAAGGGGGCGGCCGCCACTTGGACGCCACGTCAGCTAGGGTCGAAGGGACACAGGGGGTCGACGAAGGCCATCTAAGGCGTCGACCTTGGCCTAAGGGGGCGCGCGAACCCTAGCAAGACCTCGCGCTTGCTGGAGAGGCTTGGGACGGAGCGCCGCCGACGAAGGAAGGCTCCACGCCTCTCCAAGGACCTCCCAA
>SZWC01001102.1:140852-157266 GCA_023375785.1 Penium margaritaceum | reverse complement strand
TTCCCTCCTCCCTCCCCTGGTCTGATCAAATCTCCGACACTCATCAGGAGTTTCAAGTGGGAGAGGCGAAGATGAAAATTTCACGAGCTCCAGGGAGTGAGTTGCACCCGAACAGATCCACACAACCTAGTGACTACACCCATCCTCTTCATCACGGAGTGCTGTGATGCCCCCAACCCTCCCAATGTCATGCAACCCTCGGCATACTGAACCAGGAATGAGGCAGTTGAGCCTACCAATGGGGAGTCACCCGCAAGTGGCAGATGGGTGGCTGACGAGGCCAAATACCTGATTAGACAACGCCCAAACATCCGAGTGCAGATCGACTGATGGGCAACGTCCCGCCAATTGGGCGCACAAGGTCCAAACCAAGAGTTCAGGTTGAAGGCACATCGATGCATACCTAGGTGAGCTCTCCATCCGTCCCTTGACAATGGCTGCAAATCTATCCATATTGCGGGTGGCGGGGCTAGAGTTGGGTTCCGTGACTTCTCACTTCAAGGGGGTTGAGGAGGGACAAGGAAGGGGCGGGGGATCAAAACTGGATGCTGCTGTTATCTCAGCAGCTGTGCTTCTTCCCTTCCTCCTCTTTCGGATGAACCAACCATAGCGGTTGTCAGCTCGGAGGCCACAAAAAACAAAAGAAAAAAAAAGAAGGGCACTCTGGGACTGTGACGCGCATGCGCTCGCGCCGCCATTTCGGGCAACCCCTTTTTCGGTCGAGAGTTGGTGTTGGAGCAACATGGGCCAGCCACACCTAGCGAACTGAGTTGTCAGAGCAGCCATTGGCGCTGCCCCCTCTCCCCATCCCCCCATGTGCTGTCGAGTGGGACCCAAAAATGCTGAACAGAAAAGAAAGGAGAAAGCGCGTCAGGGATGCATGGAGTGCGCGACGGACAGCGACACCCACAAAGGGCTTGTGCAGTGGCATGAGGCTCTCGTGCTGCTCGACGGTCGTCCTGTGTCTTTTGGAGGGGTGCCGCCAGACAGCCGGGAGGGGTGCCGCCAGACAGCCGCAACGGCAACAGCACGATTGGGTCTGCCGCACATCGTCCCAAGAATGTGAAGCTCGGGAGCAAGGTTTGGCAGGCGCGGGTCATCCTGTCCTATGCCCTCCCCTTGTGCGGGAATTGCGCTCAGCCCCCTGCAGTCGACCACTCACACTCCCCCCCNNNCCCCCCCCCCCCCCCCCCCCCCCCCCCCTGGAATGTGCCGTTGACGGAGCACGCCACCATGCCCTGCGCAAAAATGCTCCCGCTCTCCCTTGCTTCAGCTCTCTCCTTGCCCCACGTCCCTGCGCCATCGTGCCGCCGGCAACAGACCCCTAGCCTTCCAACCCTCTCATGCGCCTTGCAAACCCTTCCACATCCGTCCAAACGCTTCCAAACCCTTCCAACCCTCTCCAAACCAACTCCTCCACTGCTCCACGGCCAGTGGTCACTTCCCCAGTCCATCCCCATCCGGCGTCAATGCAGTGCCTCCGCTACAGCTCCAGGTCCACCAGGTGCGTGGGTCCCCGTGAACCAGGTGGCCATCCGCCTGCGGCAGCTGTGAGGGGGGAGGGGGAGGGGTTGGTTGGGAGGCTCTCTCTTCCTCTCATTCTCTCTCGAGTCCATGCGCCAGTTCCCCAGACAGTCATTCCCTCGTGGGGAATGGGGTCGAACGCTTCTCGTCGACGTGCAAGTCGCACCACGTTTCCACACGTGCAAAGCTTCCAGAACTGTTCGCTCGCTCCCAGCCATCCCCACTGAACCCAGTGGACGCTCCTGCTGCTGCTGCTGCGGCAGCTTCAGCTGCAGCTGCAGCTACAGGTCGAGCAGGAGCGCGAGGTTGTGGCGGCCTATCCTGGGGGCCACGAGTAGGTGCACGAGGCGGTGGGTGAAGAGCACGATCGGCCGGAGCCGCACCACCGCGCCCGTCAGCTGCCCGAAGAATCCAGCCAGAAACGCCGCCGTGGCGAAGTCCATGTGGCGGTACGGGACTGGATGGAGGGAATTGGAAGGGAACGATGCCGGCGAATGCTTCGCGGACAGGCAGCCCGTGGTTTCTTGAGACAGGGGCTCGGGGATCGGATCCAGAGGAGTCGATCGGGGGGAACGGCTGGGTCCGTCCAGCGCCACCAAAAACCGCCGACTTGTCCTCCGCGATCAACAGTGCGTCGGGTCGAAAGGTCCGTGGTTGGGCCACCGACTGCCGGCGGTGGACAGGGAGCAAGGCATGAGAGATTGGTGGGCCGGCACGAGAACG
The DNA here is from genome assembly GCA_023375785.1 of Penium margaritaceum. Classification (NCBI taxonomy): domain Eukaryota; kingdom Viridiplantae; phylum Streptophyta; class Zygnematophyceae; order Desmidiales; family Peniaceae; genus Penium; species Penium margaritaceum. The sequence goes on along the minus strand of SZWC01001102.1, from coordinate 155,019 downwards.
CCTCGCGCGAGCGGCAGCACCAACAACAGCGGCGGCGGCAGCAGCATCAGCGCCACGAGACGTGCGAGTAGGTGGAACGTTCAGTGACTGCCCGTCGTTCGGTGTTCGATTGGTGCGTCTCTCTCGGAAGGTACGCGGCCGGCCATGAAGAACGTGAACAGCATGGCCAGGCATGATTTTAAAGATAATTGACTAGGAATATACGTGCGTGAGACAGAGAGGGATGAACTAGATTAGACGCGGGATGACCCACAGTGGTGTCAGTATGTCTTGCGGGTGAGCAGGCTGGAAAAAAAGGGGTTATTTTCTGAAGTGGCACGTAGTTGCCGGGCTGACCAGATGTATGGAAGTTTTACTTCAATGACGTAAACAAGTCCTTAAACTTCGCGCATGGGCAAATCTGTCAATGCATTTGTGGCCCACCACGCTTCAACAGAAATGCCCATGCGGGTGTAGAATAAAGGTGCGAAGATTCTAATGGTTCCCATCACTTCAATGCCAGTCCAACTGAGGGGCCATGACTACGGAAAGGGGACGGAGGTGTGTATCATAACATAGATAAGACCAATGCACAGGGGGCACGTGTGAAATACAAAATCATACGCAAAGAAAAATATTCTTTTTTGGATAGAGAGCAGGATAATAATTCCAATCACTTGATTCAGAACCTTTCTAATTCTTCTATTTATTATAGCCAAGTCGTCTTAGCCCAAGAGCATCTCTCACTTGTGTCTGCTGCATGGATGCTCACATATTTCCACGTTTTCCACAATGAGAAGACTTCTAGAAGCTTCCTAAATCTGTTGCTGTTTACGTGCCGATGCTGCCAAGACGACTAATGCACTAACACGCAAGGCAAGTGCAAGAACAAAAGGGTTTGACTAAGGGAGACACATATACCGTAGTGGATCTCATATTCAACCCCTTTTTTTTTCATCTTTTCGAGTTCATTACATTCTCCTATAGTTAAATTGGTAGGAATTTATGAGGTGGTCCCCCAAACACGTTTGCCGGGTAAGTGGAAAAGGCCATATTCGCTCGCTGTTTGAATCTGCGTGCTCGCTCAGCCTCAATTTGATGCATCCAGGACAGTCGAGCATTCGAATGTCGGTTTGCGGGCTGCCGTTTGATCTCGGCACGATGGAGCCTCTCGCGGATGGGTGCGACACGGGTTAACAAAGAGCATAGCAGTCGCGTACGCGACTGCTCAACCTGAGTCACCGTTATGTACAAAACCTTTCTGGTCTTCACTTGCATGTCACTTCCACTTCCAGTACACACGCTAGCATGAAGACTCTCTTGCACTTCGGCCTCAAGCGCCTTACCCCAGACGAAGCTGTCGCGGAACGTAAGTGTCAGTTCGACCTCCATCACATCGCACACCCCACACCATGCAAGCTACCGAAGAAGCGTCCCGTGCGTCATCCGCCGAAGAATCATCCCAGCATCATGACTCCTACACTAAAGGTGGATGTTGTCCCTTACAACTCGAAGGACTGCACTAAGGCAGGTCTGTCGCAAGCACCACCTCTGCCTCCTCTAGAAGACGACGCCGAGGCTGCGGTGGACGGCATTGCTCCCAGAAAACAGGGGGACTACGTCAACTGGATGGGAGACAGGCATCTCCCCCAGATTCATGGAGCGATGGTCGCCGGACAGAACGCCTACCAAGGCGTGAAGATCCTGCGCAAGCTCTACAGGGAAACCGATGGACGTTGCATCTACGACCAACTCTCGTCATCAACCATCCAAGGTTGGTATGAACCGCGCAGCCTAATCCTGCTCCTGAAGTTCATGCACTTTCTCAGTCACACCGAAGAAGTGAAATTTCAAGGCGCCAATTCAAAACGCAGCCATGGATACCATGGTCGAAGTTCTTTCCTTGACCGCCATCCCGCATTTGAAAAAATGTTGATCTCTATCGTGTCTAAGGTGCGGACCGCGGGCACCATCATATACTCCGCCACCCTCTGTAGCGTCCTCCACGGATTAACAACCCAACATCACCCGGAGGAGCTACCATGTAACGGAGGGTCCATGCATTTTTCGCGCTCATGGATCTTGGCATTCGTGTGTGAGAGCATGCGTTGGACGTACCGCCGGGGCACTACTGTGGCGCAGAAGTTGCCGCAGAACTAGGAGGATGTTGTGCTGGCCATGCATAAACATGCGGCGACGTTGATAGTGATGACCCAGGTGGATCCCGCGTTCGTGGTCAACGAGGATCACACTGGCATCAGCATCACCAACCTGTCATTTTTACATTAATTACATCACCAACCTGTCAATTTTCAGATTTGTGGGAGCATATTGGGCAAAACGCTAAATGCAAAGGAAATCAACTACATCTTGAATTTAAGGCACAACAACATCTTCGGGCTCTGGCTCAATGCTCTCACTAAAGAGCTCACTACCATCTGCAGCTGCTTCCTCGGCTGAAGCTTCACAAAAACTACTCTCCATGCACTGCGTGAACAAGCATGCATCCCAAGCATGCTTCACTAGATGCGGGCTATTCTTAAGGTGAAGCCAAGAGTGGAGAACCCATGTGAATCCTAGGTTGTGCATTTTGCCTATCCCCATGTTTACCTTCCCATGCTTCTCCATGGCAAGACAAGCACGCACATCACTAGCATGCCATTCATGGTAGCTTGTCTGAATTGCTGCCTTGAGCGGACGTTGCAGGCCAATGTCAGTAGGCTGCCCCTTAGAGGTGCAGCCTGCTGGGACAAACAACAAGCGGATGTACCCATAGTGGGTTTTCAGAAAATCACGAAAGTCTGCGCTCAAGTGGGGATGCCATGCATCGACTAACAAAAGGAGCTTGGCCTTGCCCACCACCTTGCCTTGGCGTTCGCATTCCCGTTTGTACCACGGGTTGATCACGTGTGTGATCCACTCCTGTGTTGTGCGGGCGTTGGCCTTGTGGTTTGGAGTTGTTGTCAAGGCAAAGTGATGGTCTTCCTTTGCCGTACGACGGTCGGCCTTTCGGGGAGGCAACATTCAGTCTTGCCGGCGTAGATCAACTCTAGCGGCAACATGTCGCCAGCCATGGTTGACGTGACGAGGGCGGTGATTTGCCGATTGTCATCCATGGTGGAAATGGCCACTTCTTTGGACCCCATGGGCGTGTACGTACGGTCTCCTGCAAATGGTCAAAGTAAACAAGAGACGTGAGGGTCAGCATTGCGCTTGAATGGACGCAACATGCTTTAGGCATGCTTTAGCCATGACTCGACAGAAAATCCCTTATGCATGACAAGGGATTGTGCATGCTAAACACATGCTTTAGGCATACTTTAGGCAGGAATGAACTGGAAATGCTCTAGGCATGAAATTGGATTGGGCATGACAAAGTGTTCGGAATGAGAAAGGATTGGGCTTGGCAAAGGATTTAGCATGGCTGAACTGGAATTGAGGATTGTGACTCACCGGTGGGGACGAGGTTGACGCCGGTATGATCGCCATTGACAACGAAGGCCGGGTCGACGTTGTGCATGATCATGAGCGCTGCCACACGCTTGTGCATGGCAAGCACTACGCCCTCCCACACCGACGGCTGCTTCTGCGCCAACGCAGCCCAGCAGCGGTAACTCCAGCCCATACGCTCACGGACGAAGCGTTGGTTCCATGACCGCGAGAACGTCATGCTACCGTCATTGGCCGGAAGCTCCTCCGGCATGCGCTCTTGCGTGAGGGCGTGTATGACACTACGCACATTTGCGGTGTTGATGACAATGCCGGCCTTGCGCATGCCGGCAATGTTTTTCTTGATTATCTCGGGCGAAAGTTGGTCGTAGATGCATCTCCCACCAGGGTCTCAAAAGAGCTTGCGTCAGATCTTCACCACGGAGTAGGCTGTCCGGCCGGCCTCCATAGCTGCATGAATGCTAGGGAGATGGCCTTCCCCCAGCCAGTTCCCTTTACGATCCGCGGCTGGCAGGTGTATCAGTTTCTGGAATGCTGCCGTCCATTGGTGAAGGCGCACCGCCCGCGTCGGTTGTGGCCAGCGTCAGTGGCGGTAGTCGCGACCTGGTTGTCTCAGCCACGCGCTTTGGTGTTGCAGCTTGCTCGTCAGCTGCGAGGACTATGGCAGGGGTCACTTGGGGGGGGAGGCCTACTGGACGGCCTATGGGGAGCCCACTAGGCTTGGGGTGAAGTGCTTTGTGCTGTTCAAACTGACGAACGCGGGCAGGAGCAGCCTCCTTGACAGAAAGGCGCTTCAAGTTGAGCTGGAGGAGAGTCTTCATGGCGACAGATTGACAAGGGTTGTTGCATGAAGTGGTGGGTGTGATGCGCAGCCTAATCTCCCTGTAGCTTAAGCATGGACGTCCATGGGGGTCGGTGCGCTTAGCGGGTTGAGGAGGTGGTGGGCACAAAGCCTCAGGTGGCGACGGTGGCGAGGTCGCGGTGCGCTTAAGGGTCCCACACGTGAAACGTGTTGTGATTTGTGATGTTCCCGTCGTCCTGTACAGTTTACTGTGACCACTCGGCCGTGTCCATACTCGTGCAGATCCCTGATGCGGACCCTCGAGGCACCGGTGCGTCATCTGGTGGCGGACTACCATCCTGGAGCTGACTGACGACCGTTCCACAGCTCTGGACGCTACCCGGGACAACCTGCAGTTTTTCCGCAACACGCAGGAGCTTATCGGTGGACTGGCCGTGGGCCTGATTTGCATGTTTTTGCATTGTGTGTCCACCGTTTGATGCCGGATGTATGCATGTGACCAGTCGTAGCGTCCGGCTTTTGATCCTGTACGTCTAGGTTCAGACGGCGTAGCGTTATGATATGTTTACGCAGAGTTACGGCCAAAACAGTGGTTTTGGGCCGGTTTTAGGACAGATCTTGCACTGCCGCGTGCGACACCCGCCGTGCGCCGCGGCGGGTACTTATGCCATGGACCTGTCGTTTGTCATTTGTCTATGCAAATGCTATTGAAGCATTCTGACACTTTGCCTTGTGTCTCCCAGCCAGACCCTTGCCGTTGTGTGCACGACTTGTGACTGTTGTCACCGTCTGACCAGGCACTGACGCCCAGTCAGCGGCTATGTCGCTAGGAAGCTTCCATGCATCTTCTCATGGTATCAGAGCAATGAGACAGTTCCCACTGAGCTGCGCAGCAGAGACGCAGCAAAGCAGCAGCAGTGAGAAACACCACTGCAACAGATCCATAGGGACCTATCGACGACGACAGCGGATCGCCGTCGACGTCGCCATCGCTCACCATCACTACGTGAGATTGCATCAGCAGCAGCTGGTAGCGGCAGCAGGAGACAGCTGCAGTAGACTGCAGTCGCCAGCAGCTGCAGACATTGGCACATGCAGCAGGAACAGCACTTAGCAGCAGCAACAGCAGGGGGGCAGAAGCAGTGCGCGGCGGCAGCAGCATAGCAGCAGCACGCAACGACAGCAGCACAGCACCAGCGGCAGTAGTAGCGGTGGTAGCAGCACAGCAGCAGCACAGTAGCAATGGCAACAGCAGCGGCGGTAGCAGCAGCGTAGCAGCAGCAGCGGCAGCAACGCGCGGCGGCGGCAGCGTGCAGCAATCGTAGCACGCAGCAGCAGTAGCAATGCGCAGCTGCTGCCACGACCGTACATGCAACCGCCAGGCGGCTGCCCCGCACGCAGTTGCGCGGTTACTGCTGTAGCTGACGCCGCCACAACAGCAGCAGCTGAGCAGAAGCTGCACGGCGGCTTCCGCTCAGCTTCCGCGCGGCTGTTGCGGAGCGGCCGCCCGCTTGTGCAGCAACCGCAAAGGTTGATGAAAAAAAGGTGGGGGAAGGCGAGCTGATGTCAGCATTTTTACTTGCTGACATCATCAGGTTTTGCTGACGTTAGCAACTTCCTGCTGATGTCAGCACTTGCCTTAGTGAAATGTTTGGTCGGAGGGTCAAAAGTTGCCAGCATTTCAAATCCTTGATAAACTCTCACGTTTCTATAATTCGACCATGTTGACGTCTTGGCTCATAATGAGCAGCACCATGGCTCCATCCGACGAGGAGGGAAAAAGGGTACTAGATCCCTCTTCTTCCTCCTCAGGGATCATGAGCCCACGTTTGTAGGCCATTGAGGACCTGCGGAGCCAGCAGTACGAGATGTGTCGCTTGTAGCGGGAGCAGACTGACGCCATCCGTACACTCACCGAGCTTCTTCGAGGACATTCCATAACTCCACGACAGACTTCTGAGGGAGCGGCCGGGGTCGTACCCTCTACACAGTAGTCAGCTCCAACACCAGAGACAAGAGCTGGAGCAGACCCACCACCTCTTGATCCTTGGGACGAGGATCTAGACATGCCAGGCATGGAGGGTGGCTCCCCCGAGGGCGAGGTTCGTGTGCTTCAGGAGCGTATCCGCCAGCTTCAGACGACCTCTCGGCCCCCACACACATCCCGCTTATCGGAGCTTCGATCGTCGCCTGACCTCCACCCCAGCGACTTCCCTCTTCCCGGCGTATTTCCCATCCCTCGTCCTTCCCAGCCTGTGGTTGCTCTCCCTACGGAGCGGCAACCCAAGGACTTTGAGACGCCGCCCCCACGGTATGTCAGCGAGGACGGCTTTGACTGATGGGAGATCCTCTTTCAGGTCTGGGCCACTTCAGAGGGCGTGTGGCCCTACTACCACAGTCCGTATCAGACTACGGACCGAGCTCAGGTGCTGACAGCGGCTAGGGCCATGCGCGGACTTCTCTACGCCATGCCGCGTGAGACCGTCGTCGACTTCCACTCGTTCCTTGGCGAGGCGGGCACAGGCACCGGTGCTGATCCACGCGGGGGCTGGGACCTAGCATTGTCCCTGCTTGCTACAGAGACACACGCCACCCGCGCAGCGCACATCCGTGCCTTTCACTCCCTTTGCCAGGGGCCTGCCAAGCCTGCAGCCGACTACTGGCGATGCGCCATGCGCATTTACACGCGCCTTGGGACCTCAGGAGGTACACAACTGTGGACGCTCCGCACGATCATGCTCGGGGTTCGCCTTGAGCACACAGACATCTTCACGCGGTACAGCGACGCCGTGCTCGAGCCTTTTTTGGCCTCACTACAGCTTCTTCCCTGGGCGCACTAGCTTTTCCTCCAGGTGACTTCCGCCGGTGAGGCAGCCGTGGCTCATCAGGAGACCGCCATTGCTGCAACAGTCATTGCATCACCACCGACGCCCCTCGTGCAGAATCCTTCTCCATCCTCTGTCTTGTCCTCCTCTCCTTCCACCCCGATTACACTGACTCAGACATAGGGTATCGCGGCAGCAGCACAGGGGAAGAAGGGGCGATGGAGGTGCGGCTCGGGCTAGCAGCAGCCGTAGCAGCAGCTATCATTGGGCAATAGCAGTGGACAGAATGTTCACTGCTACAACTGTGGAGGCGCCCATCCCTACACCGAGTGCCAGCAGCCGCTCGACTGGGCGCGGATTACTCGCGGGCTCTAGGCTGCGCACGCACTACGGTCTACGTCGAGCAGCACATCCTCCGGACGCGTGGCGACCACGACCGCAGCAGTTCCCACTTCACCACCGGCGACCAGCGGCGACCCAGACCCACGTGACCGCACCATCGCCGAGCTCTGACACCTTCTGGCGCTTCGCTTTCAGGGAGGTGCGAGTGTGTTGTCACAGCCGGGTGGTTCACAGATTGTCTGTTTGTCTGTTCTTGTGGCTCGGGATGATTCGTGTGGGGGGGCACAGTCGGCATGTGATGACGATGGGCCTGACTGTATGGATTGGATTCATGAGTCTCACCTTTGTGCCCTTCGTCGTTCCTCCCCACCTGCTGCCCAGCGTTCGTCCGAGGCTGAGTGTTCCATTGCCCGCTGTACAGTGACGTCCTCTAGTCGTGATCCCGGTGGTACTTGGATCATCGACTCCGATGCCACTCATCACATGACCTGCTGTCGTAGTGATGCATCTGTTCGTTCTGTCTGTATAGGCTCTGGTAAGTCCTTGCCAGTCCATGGTGTTGGGGTCGTCTGTTTCGATGGTCCGTCTGACCCCCTATATCTTTCCGAGGTGCTGTTTGTGCCTGACCTTGAGCTCAATTTGCTTTCTGTACGTGCTTGCACACTGATGGGACTCTCTGTGGAACACACTGAAGAGTCCGCGACTGTGATTGCTATTGACACTCGTAGCGTTGTCCTTCGTGCCTCTGTTGTGGATGACCTGTATCGTGTCTCTCAGACTTGTGCTCCTTGCTCCCCCTCCCCTTTGGCTCGTGTTTTTGTCACTGGTATGTTGTCTCCTTAGCAACAGTAATTGCTTCATCGCCGCTTGTGTCATGTAGGCTCCAACACTGTATCGAAGCTCATTCGGACACAGCCCGCCCTCGGTCTTGACGTGGCTTCTTTCGAGAAGCCGCCCAAGACCGACTGCCTCTTCTGCGCTCAGGGTAAGATGCATTGTTGCACCTACCCTGACTCCCATTCACGCGCACTTCACCCTCTTGAGTTAGTTCATTCGGACCTTCTTGGTCCCCTACCTGTCGAGTCTCTGTCCGATCGGGGCCGATACGTCCTGACCCTGACTGATGACTTCACCCGGATGCGATGGGTCTACAGCCTGAGCCAGAAGAGTGACGCTACTCTCGAGGTTCGCCTCTGGCCAGTGATGGCTGAGCGTCAGTCTTGCCACACGCAGCACACCTTCCCCTCGGATCGCGGTGGCGAGTTGGATCGCTTCTTCGCCGAGCACGAGATTTTTCATCAGGTCTCCGCTCCTGCTGCTCAGCAGAACGGTGTTTCTGAGCGCTGGAACCGCACCATGGAGGATGCGGTTCGTGCTATGCGGTCTGAGTGCGGTCTTCTGGAGTCCTTCGCTTTTGAAGGCTTTGCCTACATGACTTGGGTCTGGAACCGCCTCCCGCGCGGTCCTCTTCCGGACCATGTCACACCGTATGAGCTCTGGTTCAACCACTGTGCTGACTTGCGCCTCGCTCGCGTCTGGGGATCCTTGGCTTCTGTGTGGTACTCTGAGGACCAGCAGGGGTCGAAGGTCTCACCGCGGGGTCGCTTGTGTACCTTCGTTGGTATCTCCCCGCGGTCGAAGGCATGGCGTTTTTGGGACCCTACTCATCGTCGCATTGTTGAGTCTCGCGACGTGCTCTTCTTTGAGTCCCTCACCTATTGTGATCTAACTTCGATCACGTCGCTTTCCGTCACACACGTCCCCACATGTGAGGTTTCTCGACGGATGGGGGAGTCTACGCCTGCGAGCACCGATCGCCAGGCTGATGTGTCCGTTTGAGCTCCCTCCACTTCTCCGGCGCTTGATGACCCAACGATCATTGCTGTCAGTCCAGAGATCTCTCCAGCACCGCCGGCTTCTACCCCTGTCCCTTCACGCCCCACAGGTACCCATGATCCTGTACCTGTGCGTACTCCTGTGACCATACCTGTGTGCGTCGGCACTCCTGCCCCTATGCGTGGACCTGCCTCACTTGCTCCTACTGTCACACCGAGCTCCGTGTCTTCCACACTCGCATCTCCTCGCATGACATCACCAGCTTCCTTGCCTCAGCCCTCTCCAACTGCGATTGTGCCCATTCCTGAGCCTGAGGTACGCCCCTCGAGCCCGGGTTACTCCCGTGAGCCGGGCGGTCGTCTTCGACCATTGGACTCCGGAGCTCAGCGAGTGTCTGGTCTCATACCCAGGCGCTCCGCTCGCAACATCGCGAGTGGTGATCCGGGCACAAAGGCCCTTGGCCTGAGTGTCTGCACTAAGCACGCAGAGGTACATCCAGCGTGTCCCGTAGGACACGACATCGTCACTCGTGAGATTCATATCGCTTGAGATGTAGCAGCCGATCTTGTGGTCGTCAGACCTAGCACTGAGGCGTGCGCTCTTGCCACGCAGAGCTCTCCCTCTATGGCGCCTGACCCGGGCACACTAAGGGAAGCTCTCTCGTCACAGGATGCTGATGCTTGGTGTGCTGCTTGCGAGGATGAGCTTCGCGCCATCCGAGAGCACGGAGTTTACGAGCTAGTCGACCTTCCACCGGGGAGGAAGGCTATTCAGGTCAAGTGGGTCTTTCGGAAGAAGGTGAAGTCGGATGGCTCACTGGAACGCCACAAGGCTCGCTTTGTCGTCAAGGGGTACTCTCACATTGAGGGCATCGATTACATTGACACCTTTGCCCCCGTCGGCCGCATGACCTCAGCTCGAGCTATGTTCGGTGTAGTGGCTCAGCATGACTGGGAACTACACCAGATGGATGTGAACAATGCGTTCCTCCATGGCTCTCTGGATGAGGAGAATTATATGGCTTAGCCACCCGGCTTTGAGGATGGTGACAAGGTCTGGCGCTTGCGGAAGTCCTTGTACGGCCTCAAGCAGTCTCCTCGGTGTTGGAACCAGGAGATCACTGGCACCCTGACTCGTGCGGGATATGTATAAAGCGAGGCAGATCCCTCTCTCTTCATCCGACGGATGCCTGAGCAATTCACCGCCATCCTGGTCTATGTCGAAGACCTTCTGATCGTGTCTCCTTCATTGGAGGCCGTGAAGGAGGCCAAGGCTGTCCTCCAGGCTGCCTACAGGATCAAGGACCTTGGTCCTGCAGCGGTGTTTCTTGGCATGGAGATCGTGCGAGACCACAGACGTTGTACTCTACTACTGCATCAGGCCCGATACGCACGTGTTGTGGGGGAGCGCATCAGCGACCTTCTCAACGCAGTGCCCACGACTTCCACACCTCTTACACCTAACGGGCAGGATGCCCTGAAGGTTGACGATCCCACACAGCTGGGGGAGACAGTGGATGTGACCCTGTACCTCCGTCTCATCGGATCTTTGATGTACCTGGCCACTACCACACGTCCCGACATCGCATTTTCCATCAACCTCCTTGTTCAGTTTTCGTAGGCTCCACGCGCTAGAGCCCTTCACGCGGCTGTGCGAGTGGTGCGGTACGTGGTCTCCACACCGTACCTCGGACTCTGTTTTCGCCAGCAATGTTCGGTGGTCCTTGACGGGTACACCGACAGCGACTGGGCCTGGAGCCCAGATGGACGCAGTCGCACCGGTTACGTGTTCCTGCTCGGTGGGACCGCTGTGTCCTGGCGCAGCGGGAAGCAGGGCTGCATTGCACGTAGCTCATCGGAGGCAGAGTATGTTGCTATGGGTGCAGGGGCTGCTGAGGCGGTATGGCTGCAGGGCCTGTTCCTTGAGCTTGGTCAGTCAGTACCCGTCATTGTGCTTCGTTGCAACAACCAGAGTGCTCTTGCCATCGCGGAGAACTCTGGTGTCTTTCATGCTCGTACGAAGCACATTGCGGTTGAGCACCACTTCGTGCGTGATCTGGTGGAGCGACACTTGATCTCCGTCATTTGGGTTAGCACTCACATGCAGCTTGTTGACTTCTTGACGAAGGCACTAGCACGCGCAAAGTTCCTGGTGGCCGTTCGTTCTGTTGGACTTCGCCCCTTCCATGAGAGTGGTTGAGTTTGGGGTGTGTGTGTGTCCATGCCACATGTCTTTGTACTCGTTTTTGTACTCATCTCAGTGCTGCACGTGTATGGACATGCGTACCATCAGGTCATGGGGGAGTGTTGTGATTTGTGACGTTCCAGTCGTCCTCTACAGTTTACCGTGACCACTCGGCCGTGTCCATACTCGTGCAGATCCCTGATGCGGACCCTGGAGGCACCGGTGCGTCATCTGGTGGCGGACTACCATCCTGGAGCTGACTGGCAACCGTTCCAGAGCTCTGGACGCTACCCGGGACCTCTTGCAGTTTTTTCCGCAGCACGCAGGAGTTTATCGGTGGACTGGCCGTCGGCCCAATTTTCATGTTTTTGCATTGTGTGTCCACCGTTTGATGCCGGATGCATGCATGTGACCAATCGTAACGTCTGGCTTTTGATCGTGCACGTCTAGGTTCAGACGGCGTAGCGTTCTGATATGTCTGCGCAGAGTTACGGCCAAAACAGTGGTTTTGGGCCGGTTTTAGGACAGATCTTGCATTGCCACGAGCGACAACCGCCGTGCGCCGCGGCAGGTACTTATGCCATGGACCTGTCATTTGTCATTTCTCTCTGCAAATGCTATTGAAGCATTCTGACACTTTGCCTTGTGTCTCCTAGCCAAACCCTTGTCGTTGTGTGCACGACTTGTGACTGTCGTCACCGTCTGACCAGGCACTGACGCCCAGTCAACGACTGTGTCGCTAGGAAGCTTCCATGCATCGTCTCAAAACAGGCAGCTGTCAGATTGAGAGTTGTGATCTGATGGCTGCGCAACTTGTGCATTCGGAAGCTTGAACTTCGCCGAGCGAAGTTTGAGCTTCCAAAGAAAAGGTTTAGGCCTGGACTTGAACGTGGGCGAGTTCAATAACCAGGATAATATACCTATACAGGGTTGGGCCACCACCAAGTAAATTCAAAAACTCCATTTTCTGGGCAAAATTGAAAAGCATGTATTTGGTTCTAAAACTTGAGCAAATTCAAAGAGCAGTGCGGCATGTGTTATTTTTTGCACGACGACAATGGAATATCAATCATTTTGTTCTGAAGAGCGGGTATATATGAATTGCTCCCTTTTGTAGGTAGTGGCAATACACCAGTGCTAGAGCTCTACAATGCAAGCGTGGACCACGAGGCGGCCATGGCGACGGGAGAGACGAGGTGTTGGCAAAAAACCTTGAGAATTCATGAGAGAGCAAGTCAAAGTGAGTAACAAGCTAGCGAGCTATCAGCTATTGGTTGACCGGGCCACCCACTCGAGTGGCTCGAAGTGGGGCCCGGCCGGCAACCCGGGGTCGAACCGAACCTGTCCACAAAAAGCCGTCGTGGTTTCTCACACACCGGAACGACCGAGAGTGTGGCCCCAAAGGATCAGCAACCCAGTGCTCAGAGCTACAAGACTAGCAAGGCATGCATGTCAAACATATTGAGAACCACATCGACCACGAACGTATGTGGATGCATGTATCTCCCAAGTATTCTCTCGCATGTTTTAGCTAAGTGAAAGCCAATCACCACATGTTGATAATAGCAAGTATGCTCTTGTGCGGAACTGAGTATGACAGAGCTCGCACCAGTCTTGTGCCCGGCTGAGCTGCCAATGATGCGAGGCGCCCACAACGCGTGCGTCTTGAGCTTCATGTTAGTTCAGTCACTTGCAGTGATGTCGTGTGTGAATGAATCTAGTCAAGAGGTCACTTGCATGTCCGACAGGCACAACCAACACCTTTCATTTATTCACTAGTTGTGCCCAAGTACCTTCCTAGCTGCCATTTGTGGGCCTACACACAGCAAATCGGCCCCCTGATATGCATCGCCAACGAGATCGGCGCCAGAAACCACAGGTTTTCCCTTGGCAAGTTCATCCTAGTGTGCACCTATCCATCACATGCAAGGTCTTCCTCTCCAAGGTCTTCTTCTTCTCCGCACTTGCTGCTTGGATGGTCCAGCAATGCAGTTTGTGCAAGACGACAATTTTGAAGGCAGCGTGGACTCCCCCTCACACCATGGATTGCATGTGTCACGCTGCGGGGGCAAGTAGTTCAGGACTCTGACCATCTGCAGACTTCAACTGAACTTGCTCAACAACGCCTGCCCATGTGAGAGGGCCATGCTGACACACTTTTTGTACAACAGAGCCGGACACCGTTCGAGCGCTAGAAATCCTTAGAACCTTGGTACACGTAAGCAGCGTGGCAACTGGCCTTCCAAGCAACGACTGTGCAAACATAGGGAAGTGACCGTTGGCAGGGAGGCGGGTTGCTTTCACAAGAAGACCCTACCACTGCCGGAGTAGTGATGAAGTTTGAGAAGATGGTTTTGCTCTTCCTCCATGCATCAGAGAAACAAAAGGAAAGGCTCCCACGGCTAATTGCACACATGAAGACATGGGAAAGGTAACGCTGGCAGCATGGCCATCTCCACGCACACTACACCCCCACCACCCACAAGCATGAACAGCTCGCCGCGGAGCCAAAAATTGCGCCAGAAAGAAAAGAGGACAAAGAAGAAAAGACAACAAAAAAAAATGACACGGAGGGTGGTTCGCTGCATGTGTGGGCAACCTTGGCCATTGTCACATGGCCTTCACCCACATTGCCACATGGCTTTCGTTCACACCAATGCAGGTTCCCAGAGCCTCCCCCCCCCCCCCCCCCCCCCCCCCCCCCCCCTGCTCTGCTGCTGCTGCTGCCGCTGCCGCCGGAAAGGAAACC
>SZWC01001102.1:94961-121951 GCA_023375785.1 Penium margaritaceum | reverse complement strand
CCCCCTCCCATTGATCACGGAACTGCGGTGGTCGAGTGGGTAAACATGAAGCGTGCATGGGACATCATCAACCCGAAAACACCCCCCGACCCATACACCATGTGTTGGCAGCTGGGCATGCGGGCACCTCATGCCCGACGGTTGTACTGCCCACCGAATTGGGAGCCATGGGTGTCGGTGTGGCCAATTCCCTATTCGCGGTTGTGACGACGTATGGCGTATGGCTATGCTATTCATGGAGGTAGCCATCGCTACTTGGTCCTTGGCGTTATTCGTTACTATTTTCCAAGCATTTCAGTTCAATTTTCCTGCACATCAAATGAATCTCATACGCAACCTATTGTTGTTGACTTTTGTCATAACATGAACTGCATGCCCTGCATATAGTGAATTTCACAAACAAATTGCTGACCAATGTATCCACCCTCATAGTATATTTTTAGGGCATATCCTCCAACATTACTTACGTCTGTTACAGGAGACACATGACTGAATTACATAACCAGAGGCCTAGCTAGTGACACATGCTCGGCATCTTTGTTGCACATGCATATTGAGCAGCCTAGTATACACCACACTTTTCACACAGTTATATGCACCAAAGAGAAACATTGTGGAAGCATGTGAAGTTCATGTTTTCAGGTGGCTAAGGGACGAGGGTGGTGGGATGCGAGACATGCATAAGGCTGTAATGATTCTTCTTTGTACCCAAAGTTAGGTTAGGTTCAAGACATGAAGTGAGGATGACTTGCCCATTGGATGTCTGTTTTGCTTGCTCACAATGTTAAAATGAACAATGTACCTTTAGTGTGTGCACGGAATTCAACAACAGCATTCAATGACACAACATGGAATTGCAAGAGGATAAACTTTGGAAAATATCGATGAAGCAACCATGGATGACTATTGAGTATAGACAGTGAAGGCGGGATATGTGATATCCTCGAACATGTCTTGACTTAACCCGCGTAGGAAATGGACAATGTCACACACAGGACACATGTGATCCCATGGCTGACAGTGCTCAGCGTCATAGAATGTGTCCGTATCACTGTCTGAATCTTCACGACCATGTCTGCTTCTTGAAATGAACACATCGTTGCCCTCCTCCCCACATGCGATGCACTACTCCCGTTCAACCTAACCCTAACCCGCTGCCTAGCCCGAAACCCCCCTTTCTTCTCAAGTCTGAGCCGTTGGCACGAATGGTCTGCTCAATCTCTAGGGTCCAGCATAGTCCATCCTGCACAAAACAAACGAAACACATCCATTAGTTGACCAAGGCAAGGGACAAAAAGACAATGAAATAAGAGTATGAATACGAATACGAACAACAGAATGTGTGCACAGACTCACCTCACTCTGCCTCCTCTGGCTCTTCTTCGCACGTCTCTTGGCACTCCCTCTCCTCATCCAACTGATGGGTGTGCTCATCCTGTGTCACCGTCTCGCCATCATCACCAACAGGAGGGGAGTATACACAAGAGTCATCACTTTCAAAACCATAATCCTCATCATTTGGGTCATCCCGAGGTGGAGCCTTGGGATCGTACTCCATTTCACCACTGGCATACTCCGCAAGTGGTAGATCCACACTCATGGAGGCATTAGCACGTGCCTCTAGGGCGGCTGCAGCCTGGGCTACAGCCGCAGCCAGACCTCCATCATACTGTGCTACAGCCTGAGCAGGGCTCGGTGCAAGCAGGTTTTTGCAGCGGGTCTTGGTATGCCCCTTTTTCCCACAGCGTGGGCCAATGAAGTTATTCTTGCGCCACGTCTCCCGGTCTTTCCGTGCACAGCGTGGGCGGCCCTTCCCACGTCGAGGTCCTGGTTGCAGCCACAGTGGTTCGACTGCATGTATGTTCTTCACGACTGGTGAGGGGAGGGGCTTGTTGTATGCCCGACGGGAACGACATGCGGGTGAGACCAGGGTCACCCAGGTTCTCTGCGTTGATGCGCTTGGTCAGCGCACGCATGCTAACAAGGCAGGCTGAAATCCTTCCACTTGCCACAACTACATGACTTCGCGATCAAGTCCACCTGCCGCGAATGGTTTGTCCGTCCACCGTTGCTGTGTTGGGCCCCTCCTCCGTCACGACGTACTCACGTGCCACTGCGAGGCAGTGGAGGAGTCGGTCGGCTTGTGCAGGTGCCAACACGGTCTTCACACCTGCTGCCAGGGCACGATGGGCGCAGAATAGACGCTGCACAAAAGGGTAGATTCTCACAAAGTAGTAGTAAGGATAGAGCTTCTAGTGTGCTGCGATTCGCGCGTTCTAGCTCTCCAATGCATTGGAGGTGGTGTGGCCTCCTCTTCCCAAAGGGCAGTACAGGCGTGTCCACTTCTTAAGAGGCATCCCCCTACCACACCCCCTTCCTCTCCCTCCCGCCCAAAGAGGTACGCATACGCCGACACACTCACTTGATGTAGGTGGGTGGTTGCCCTCTCCCATTGAGTGACATTAAGGGCATGAGTACACTTCCATGCCCAGTGGGCGGCCTTTTGACCGTAGCTTATGCGCACGTTCTCCCGGATGTGCCATGCGCAGAATGTGTACGTCTCCCTCATCAATTACTTTTGCACTGCTTTCTCCAACCGCTTCTCCTTGTTTGTGATGAGGCAAGTTTTGGCTTGAGCAGCAGTGGGATACGCGAGTGCTAGCCGTGCGCAAAAAACTTCCACCCCTTCTCATCCTCCGTCGGCGCTAGTGTCCACGCCATCGGAACTACGTGCTCCTTTGCATCAAAGTATTGGGCAAGAAACAAAACCTGCTTATGTCCGTTTTTTAGGAACATTGCATCCATGGTCACAAACCGCCGACTGTGCTGAAATCCGATCCTGGAGGCTCTCGGAGCGACAAAAGCCCAGAGGAAGGCCCCGTCCTTGTCTTTGTGCACCGTAGCCTATGTACCTGGGTCCACGTGTTTCAGCTGCATGAAGCACGTGGACATGGCCATGTGATTACAAGTATGGAAAGGGGTACAACTCCGCAAACAAAAAAACCTCCAGGTCAGAACCTACCTCTTTGACGTAGGAGGGAAACAGGCTCCACGTGTCGGTCTTTTTTCCCATAAAGTTTTCTTGGGCCCGTGTCTTTGCACGGTACATCGCGTTGTTAGACACGTTCACGCCAGTCCTTTTGTGCAAAACCCACCGCAAGGTTGCAGTAGATGCTGCCGGGCCATGTTGCAGGGCCTCCTAGATTTTGCGCACCACCCACCCCTTCTGCCGCACGGGATTGCCACGACCAATGCTAGGGATTCACTTGTGTCCGTCGTCATAGCGGGATACGATCGCGTGTCCAAACTTGCTCATCACACGGGCCCAGAGGATTGGGGCTCACCCCTTGTTCTTGGCTTCTACGTACGTCATGTGGATTCTTGCAAGCTCATTGCGGACCCACTTGAGACCGAAGCGGTTTTCCACCGCATAATCCTCCACAAACGCATGATCGGCGTCCATATTGTCAAAAAACATGCCCTCCTTCGGCTCCCTCAGCATCTCCTTCAGCTTCTTCGGGCTGTGACATGGTTCGTCGTTGGAATCTCCTGTCCATGGAAGCTCATAACATGAAAGAAGAGAAAAATTTCCAACAACACAATTACACAAGTGTACTTGCAACCACTCGGTTGTCTTGTTCACAAGCACAGCAAAGACAGTGAACACCCAAGACACAAGGACAGAATTACCGAGGTGACCATGTGGCAGGGACAGGACGCGACGGTGCCCCATGCTAAACGTAACCGGTTCGGCTTCCTGAACATCGGGGGACCTGGGAGCACGGAGTGGTTCATCAGGGGGTTGGTTCTGTGGGAGGACGTCCCACTCGTCCAACCACCGGGACCACCAAGCATCGTTCCAATCCCTCTCCAACCAATACATGACATCGTGAAACGCTCCTGGTGTGTCGTTCGGAGGTGGGTTATCTGGGTACCACTGCGGTGCCGGACTCTGATCGGGAGACGGATCGTTCTCATCGGGACTTGGTCGCGTGACAAGATGCCACACGTGTAGTCAGGAAGCCATCCAAAACAGCAGGTATTTTATACACAGAATGGCAATCTATATATCCCATCCATCCTCCTAAATATGCTTATCGGTGTGCTATACGACTTGGTCCACCATCCCAAACTCACGTGGGACGCAGTTGCAACAGCAACATGGTTGAAGGCCGCGGTGACGGCATCAACGACGACAAAGTGAGAATGAAAGAGACTGGATCGAGCTCAACGGGACCATGCCAAAACATCGCGTCCCCTAGTCGGACGACCGTGGGATGGGTTGACATGTAGGATGAAGGACATGTCCGCCGATCCATTCATTTGAGCACACAATCTTCTATCCTTTCGCATATCTTTCTCGTCCGGCGGACCAGATTTGAGACCATCCTTTCTCGTACCCTTTCGCACGTCCATGGCGAGCAGCAGTTGCAAGGATGTGACAGCGACATGGCAACAACTCGTCTTCATAGGGTTCCATTGCAATTGCAAGACGAAAAACTGTCAAGCGTTCATCGGCGCAGTCTAATTGGCAAGCTTACCCCTTGCTGAGGTGGCCAGGCAAGTGTGAGGTTCGGAAACACGTATGGATGCCAATGCATGAACGCCTGCCAGCTCATCTCCCAGGCTTGAGCAGGTGGTGTTTTGATGCCGACGAGGATAACGTTGACGTTGTTAAGACGGCCATGCAAGTATTCGGTCAGTGGAATATCATAAACCCGATGGAAATAGAACTATGTTACTGACGACGACATGCCCCCATCTAAATAGCACAAGAACTAAGTTCAACCGACGATTATTCAGTACATAGCTAATTATAATATTGCAGTCACACGGTACGGTGTAACGCGCGTCCGTGAAATTCGTTTGCATGCACGAACTCTACTGTAAAACCTTAGAAAAGTGAAATAACATTACCATCTCACCCTTCTACAACACAAAATGAACAATATGCCGTCACATAAAGGGTTTGACATTTTTTAGGGGTACATGTGGCTTATTGTTTTGGGACAAGGGCGGATGTGGCTTTTCGTTCTGGCGGAGGGGCGAATGAGGCTTATCGTTCCGACGGAGGGGGTGGGGGATGAGGCTTATTGTTATGGCGGAGGGGTAGATGGGGATTATTGTTCTGGTGGAGGGGCGGATGGGGCTTATCGTTCCAACGAAGGGGCGGATGGGGCTCATTTTCCGAAACGAGGGGTATATGGTCATTCCACCCAACGCAATGTGCTAACTGATTTTGTTATGCCACTAGTTGTAACATAGGAGGGGGGGCTCCTACAGAACCGAACAAGCCCAGAGAAATGACCCGACTCCCAAGGATATTGCACTTTATTAAGGGATACATTTTATGTTAATCACAAAATATTTTCCAAAGACCTTTGTATGAATCATAATGTTTTCTGGAGTTGTTTTTATGAATGATTTGTGCAAAAATCAGCATCAACAGATTTTAACCTTGCAAGGGTCCCTTTGAAGTTCTTCCAAAATAGGATGGCACAAAAATAATATACTTATACAAAATTAATTATTTACATGGTGCAATGGTTTCCTTTGTAAGGAAGGAGTGTGAACCAGCCTAGCAGCGCTGAATGAGGTCGAATACAAAGGCGTAGAGAATGTCCGAGGCACCATTGACGAATTCTCTTTTGATTTATATATACAAAAATTGTAGTAGCGTTGATGGGTGATCTGAATATGTGGGAGAGAATATGGTGCAATGCTTTACATATGACGCGTTGAGCTCGGGACTAACTACGCACATGGTGGTGCTCGTGCAAAGCAGTACAGAGACTCCTTCAATTCCAAATACTATTGTTTAGATCTTGGTGAGAGGATAAAAGAATAAGAATCATTGCTTCTACATTTGGGAGTGCAGGAGTGTGCTGAATGGTCTACGAGTGCTCTTGCACGTGAATATGCATGAGATAAGCAAGGTCGTTGCCAAACTGGGGTCCAGGCTCAGCCTCACAAATTGCCCCAATGAGGATGACCCCAATATCCGATGCCACATGTATCATCCGTGTACAAATTTTTAAGTTCACCCAACAGTCATTAACGACATGTTTAGGTGTTGTTCAGTAGGGGGGAGAAGATGCCAGAAGGAGAAAAACTTCCACCTAGCCTTGTGAATGTGAACGAGGGGGTTTGTTGGCATGATGAACCTAAATGTGAGTGTTGTTGGTGAGGAACCAGTGGTAGGCAGTGTTTTGGTTCATGTTGTACAAGTCACTCTAGAACATGTCCACTCTAGAAAGTTTAAGTGCCTTACACATGCGGTGGAACTTTGGGTCATCGTGAAAGAACATGGCCTTCTTGTTGTCAAGCTGGGAAACATCAATCCCCCGGACCGCCCCATTCAGTTTACTAGTCAATGGATCTTTACGGAGTTGTAGAAAAAAAAGGTATATTATGTGCATCCGCGTCTAGATTTCATGGATCAAAGAGCTCACGAATTCGTGCACATTACATAGGTTTTGTGTTTATGGGTTGAGCTCAATAATGGCAGTTCCTCAGATTTTGTGACATGATCTTATAAATCTAGGAAAGGAATGTGTGTAGCGGCAGTGTGCCTCGAGGCTCGAACATGTCCTGGCCTGTGGGACGATGGATGGGATAAATTGAGGGTCAGAGAACCTCAAGTGCTACGGTTTTGGCCCAATGGGCCAAGCTTCTTGTTTGTTTGCTACATTTGGTAACAGAGCATCGGGGTCCGACACCTATTGTAGACATTGAACTTGGGTCCATTCCTATGTGGGAGGAATTTAGCTCCAGTGTACTATGTGGCTTGAACAAGTCCTGGCCTTAGGGGTGACGTATGGGATGACTTGAGGGTCTGAGACCCTCAAGTATAACAGTTTTGGCCTATTGGGCCAAGCTTCCCGTTTGTTTACTACAATGTGAGTGGTAATGAATTTCTCTTAACGGCAGTTGTACACACTGTCCAAACAGTTGACAATGGGAAGGCCCTACCTATGGTTGTGAAGAAAGCAACACTTCTCCTAGTGCTTTCATTTTTTTGTAACCCATTGCCCACAATATTGCCGGAGGTAACGTTCTACCCATGAAAAGAAAGGAAAAGTCGCATTTTGACACCACACACCAAGCATGGCATGCGACGTCAATATGATGATGTCAATGTTTGTTTGTAAGAAAAATCACGGGACCCTCTTTTCAAAGGCTTGTGATGGTCTGGGCTGAGGTTTTTGGGGGAAATGATTGTTTACATGTTCATGTAGAAACAGGGTACCTGTTCGATTTGACATGTTGATACTGCCAACCGAAATCCATCGGCTAGCATTTTAGACATTCCAAAATGTCCTCCCTTCTTCCTATCCTACCGACATCCCTGGATCACAAGGGTTACTATTTCGGGTTACCATAGTGTCATCTATATGCGCCTATTTTTCCATAATCAATCAAGTGAGTTAAAATCGGCCACAGTTTTAACACGGAAGTATTGGACCTACTTGTCCCAAAGTTATAATATTCCTTCAGTGTTTTCATTTTGGTCAAATTTCCTTTTTCGCATCCTTGGTTTGTTGTAAGAATTCACTTGTTCAACATTAAAACTTCGATTATTGAGGACGAAAGTTTTTTCTCTTGTGGCTCAAAGGCCTTGGTGGTTATCCACGACATTCTCGTTTTTTTTTTTTTTTCGGGCTGCAAAATCACTTATGTAAGAGTTCTTTTAACCTATTTTTACTTTTCATTAGACGCTGGACACCTGGCTCCTCATGTGGAGTGCTTTATTTTGGCGCAACAGAACGCATCGAAGCGTCGGTATTGCGACAGTGAAGAAACGAGGTTAAATTTTACAATTGAACAATAATGGAAGTAGTCTACGAAGATAGTGAAGATGCATCCTCAGGTCATAACCGTATTACCTTGGAACATGTGGACAGAGGAACGGCGCAATGTTCTACTCGTTGCTCGAATCACATAACGATGTGGCTAAATTTTGAATTTAATAATTCAAATGGTCGTGAAAGCAACTGCCACTGTGCAATAGTAAACCCTTGTTGGTTTTCAAAGGTTTCTAGCCAAGTTTTCCAACATGCGTGGAAACCACCTCTTTAGGCATTGGCATCGACAAAGGAAAGAGGGAGTGATCTATAAGTTTTTTTTTCCACATGAGAACTCTGCTATCAACCTACTAAAAACAAGCTGTCGTCTGTCCGTTGCTCTGTACAGACTTGTCTTTCACTGCATGATCTAGCACCTACGTGCACGTCCATGTACATGTCACGTGACTTTAGCAAGCCGCACATAGTTTCACTTCTCTGCAGCCAGAAGAGAATGAAACAAAAGTCATATGTCAAATCTAGCTTTGCAGATAGTTTTGCAGCTCATGTCGTACCTCACTTTGCAGCTTGTTTTGTAGCTAGCAATGTTCCACGTGCATGTGCACTCCACGGATTGCACGCATAACTTAGACATCTCAGATCCCACCTAAAGTACCTAGGAGTCTATGTGCAGAACGTGCAACAATGATAGATAAATAGTTCTTCGTAAAATTTTCCACGAGAGTAAAACTGAATAGGTACTCAAATATATGAAGGGAAAAAATGTTCCTTTGTCGAATGTAAGAGACAGTATGTCACGTGAGGCCCCGACCTCATATTCCCCAACATGACTCTTTCTACAAGATCAGCATTGGCTAGAATCTTAACTAGGGAGTGGGGTGTTTAGCACACTCAACCATGAGAATCTAGTGTAGGCCAAGTAATTTTTTGTACAATTTAAATTCAACATCAAGCTCAGAGTGGTTGCTCGTGGCTCTTTGAGCATGTCATCCTTCAACGAAGGCCCCTATTGCTCCTTAGGTCAGGACTTGCTCCTTAGCATAAATTGAGATACAAACATAATCAAATAGCCTTTTGAGGAGAATCTTTGGAATGACCATAGGATTTCTGAAGCGGGTCTTGAGAGTCTGACAACCGACATGCTACACGACCTCGTGTTGGTTCATCAGTGGAGAGTGGAGAGCCTCACTGTCACTTTGTGGCTGTGTATAAGGTGAGTTGCCAGCATCACTTGCACGGTTGCTCGATTGAAACTCTAGTTCCATCTCTTCAAGGGGTTATGGAGGAGGATGGCGTGTAGACCATTGTAGCAGGAGATTCCTCCTATAGCTTGGTTGGTAGAATTTTGCAAAAGCAGGACAAGAAGAGAATAGGGGCACAACATAACTACTCTAGTTTGGCATAGGAGTGTAAGAGGGGATTTCATTCTTGGTCAAATAATTCACATTGACCCTGGCCACAAGTCCTTCCTTCTAGTTGGTTTTCCTTCACATCCTCAATGCCGTCAACATGATATAGTGCAATAGTGCTTCATGTGGCATACAAAGACACGGACTTGGTGATCTAGATCACATTCTTAGAGTAATTTCTATGCAGTTCACCCCTATTGTCTTAGGGATTGATACCCTCATGAAATATAGAATTCTCAGGGGATGAGATAGGGTACCCTCTAGGGTTGATGCTCTTCAAAATGGCTATCCTAGTACTCTCGAGTGGAGCGCATGTGTTAGATATCCTCATCCAAAATTCAGAGAGATTGCGGTGACCCCTATCTGTGTTACAGTCTTTGGCCACCCTGTAGGGATGGACATCTTCCAACAAGGATGGGCTTACCGGTGGCTTGAGGAGCGTTTGTAGGGGATCCATGAGCTACAAGAGAGTGAGGATCCCTAGGTAGTCATGCTACTTTGCTTTGCATGTGCTTTGTCACACAAAAGAAGTATTCAAGTTCATGTGTTGGCTCCAAAGTTGTTTTTATTTCTAGCACTTTGTTGGTTTGACGATACGTAATGGACGACTTTCCTTAGGAATATCCAATATTCACAAACGACAATCAACACTCAGGCCAGGGAGAATCAGACAATGAGACGTAAACAGGTTCACCTGACTTTTCTTCATTGAGTTGGGGGTTCTTATGGGAATGATACAGAGGAGCCCTTGTCTACATATACTCTTCATGAGCTCTCCTTTACGCTGTGTGCACATTTCTCATCCTTTATCTTTCCATAGACTAGGTGCTCAATCTTCTATATCCCTTGTGGGAAGTGGCACCTAAGGATCTTCTGGAAGCTATGCGGATCCCTCCATTTGATTAAGCGCTATTCATGGGGAACGTAGGATCCTTGTACAGCTGACTATGCAACCACTCATTTGATGATTGGAGGTTACAATGGATTATCCTCATGATGGAGGTGTGTGTGCAAAACTGCAATACCGAGCAAGGAGGAGACCTCACAAGTAGGGATTTGAGTGCTAGGATGCTCACGTACGTGGTGTCTCCCTCTTGCTATAGGCATCTCCACCCTCCACTGAGGATGAGATGCATCTCTTTAGTGCAGAATTCTCCCACCACGCACAGTTGTGGCTAGGACTCACACCTGATTCTGTAAAGACACACGAGCCCCGCTCCACACACTTGACCCCACCTGGTGAAGTGCCGGCGGACAGGCATGCATATAATCTAGGTCTATTACTAGATCGAGAAAGGAAGACTGACATTTGGAAGGAGCATTCCTCAAGGCTGGAAACAAAGTTGTAGCAAAACTTTAACTTGTTTTGGGAAAAAGGGGGCTCATGTTAAACCTAATTCTCACGTCCCGAAGGTATATTCCTAGGGCCAACTAGCCATGAGTATGAAATATGCCACTCACACGGTGTTGGAAAATGCGAGGAAGCACATGCCAATCTTTGTGATGAGCTTAGAGTAAATGTTGTACCTCCAGTTGACTGCAAGGATCCAAAGGGAGGGTTGGAATAGGCCTTTGAGTTTATTATCCACGGGAGGGGAGTGCAAGGTCTGGGAATCAACGGTGGTGGTACACTTGATACATTTAATCTGCATCATTAGTTACATGCCAAGTGCACTATGTCACATAGGATCAACTATCATCCCTATAGTCCCCCTCCCTTTCCTGTCCAAGTGTTGGTATGAGAGAAGCCAAGGCCTATGTACTCATTAAGATTTTGTGACATTTGACAGATACTTTGACAACATAAAACTCAACTGTCGTGTCCTCACGAGCTCACTTGGGGTTTCTCATTGTCCAGCTCCTGGGGACTGCTTTCTTGGTGGTGCTATTCTTGTTATGCATTCAGAAACATAGTATTTTTAATTCTTCTCATAATACTTCTTTTGGTTTGTAATTTGGAAAGCCAAGATGCTGATACAACAGCCGGGTTCTAGCCTGCTATTGTTTGGGAGCTTGCAGCTATGTTGTTATAGTTTTCGTTGGTTGGTTGGACTTGCATACTTCCACGTGCGCTTGTTGGAAAGAAAATATCCCCACGCTTGTACTGTTCATTGTACTCACAACTCTTGCATAGTTTTAAGTATATCTTTACCATCTCTTCAACGTTTCAAGCACCGTTGCCTTGTTGTATTCCTCACACTATACCCTCTCACACATGTATTGCTAAGGGAGTTCACCCATTTCCTCATGATATCAAAGTGTTAGAGAGAGATTGTACCTCTACAACACGCCATGTAGCATGTAAGAACAATGATCGGGAGGGGTCTGTATTGGTCCTGGCAACGTGGAGTTCCTAAGCCGAGGGCTCATATGACCAAGTAGGTTTAACTCATTGGCTCCCTCATGTTCCTTGGGACCAAAAAAACACAAATATTGTCTTTGTTGTCAATTTTTATTTTGCAATTCTCATGGAATCCACATCAGCTCCACCTGGAGACTGCGCTACACATTGTTTGGTATGTCTCATGTACCCCATGCTAGGGCTTGTGGTTTCTCATGTAGCCGTCTTTGGTTGTCGATGGATACACTAGTAGTTATTTGGCTCAAGATTGTGATGTGAATAGCCATCATGGCTACATCTTCCTTGTTTGAGGAAGTACTGTCACGTGGAGTAGGAAGCAGGGTTACGTAGTGCATAGCTCAATCGAGGCTGAGTATGACAAGTTGCGGGCTTGGATTTGTGATAGCACGTTATCTCATGCAGCAGCTTTGCCAACCCATTGGATGCATCACCATCCGCTATGATAATGAGAGCACACACTACATCCCAGAGCATGCAAGCATGTGTCACCCGTGTACAATCCACATTAACATTGAGCATCGATTGTGTGCAAGTGTATTGGAAGTGGTCATGTTTGTGTCGCGATTATTGACACACGGAAGCAACGTGTAGAATTTCTCATGAAAGCGCTCTAGAGCGGCCCGGTTCCAGTGTGCGGTGCTCAATGTTGGGCTCCTTGCACATGATTATGCACGTGGGTGAACCGTGTGATGCTATCATTGCTTCCTCTCTCCCTCTACAACTCTTTTTTGGCTTTGTCTTGTGTACTCTATCGTTGGCGGTCATTGTCGTCGTCTTGTAACCATTTCTCACTTGTGGCGACCGACATCTGCAGGTCATGGGAGAGTGTTGGTTTGCCAGTCGGAGTGACCTCTAGGCTAGTCGCCAATCACTCGTTGGGTTGCTGTGATGTTCAGCTACTACTTCAACATCATCAGCCTCAGTTAGTAGAAAGGCGATAATCCTCCATCTACTATCGTGTCAGAGAGGATACATTGTCTGTTACAACAGAGGGGATAGTGCTAAGTTAGGTTGAGATACGGCAAAGAAATGTAGAAGAACATAAAAGTTGGATATAGAAATGTGTGGGAGGTGGAGATATCCCTTCCTCCTCACCTCGACATGCGTGCGTGCAATAGGCATCATGACCAGGATGGAGAAAAATAGAGACAAGATAGGTTATAGTACTAAAGAGTTTGTGATGGAGACCAGCACCATCCCGGGAACGATACAGGAAAACCCGACAATCGATGCCCTTGCCGATGGGTGGGCCCATCTCCGATCAATCAGTGGGAGGGAGGGGGATGTTTGGTGAGTCGGGAGGGTCTCAGTGAAAAGCTGTCCAGTAAGTTTCCGCTGGTTGTGAGATCGCAAAGAGCTACCGAAGCTGTAGCGACTGTTGTAGCTTGTTCGGCTATGGATGGTGCTTGCTGCGAGTGCGGTTGCTACCATCACCACTGTCGTTGTAGCTTTTGTGCAACTACATCCGCCGCTGCTACTTCTTCGGCTGTGAATGCTGTTGTAGCAGCCACTTTGAGCAGCTTTGCATTATTGTAGATGATGCTCCTGCTATGGCGGAGGCTGGTACTATTGATGCTACTGCCACTCCTTGGCGGCTGAATGTAGCCAAAGTCACGGAAATTGCTGTGGCATTTGTTGTTTGTGTTGCAACGTATAAACGCGGGTCTTGTTGCGGGCAATGGCTGCTATAGGAGCGATGGTATGCTGCGGCAAATACAAGTATAGTAGCTGATGCGTCGGCTACTACTGCTGATGCTGTAGCTGCTACAGGTCAAATGCTTTCACTGTAACAACTCAATGTATTTACGGATGCTACTATAACAACTCAATGCGCTCTACGTTTGTGGCATCCTCAAACGCTGTCACCACCAAATGTTGGCGCCAAGATGACAGCCATGACGAGGGAAGGCACCAAAAAAATTTGACAGCATTTTGTTGCGGGCACTTCCGAAGGACTATATGACCTGAGCCCTCACCTAAGGGCCGCCATGTTGCCAGGACCTGTACTTCCCACTGAGCCCAGCCCAGCCCAACCCAGATGTATCTGCTGTTTTTACTTGTACTACGTGCTCTGTGGTAGATCGTGAAGCTGATTGTCTCTCAACTGCTCTACTAACATGAGGAAATGTGCTAACCCTCGTAGATATTGTCTGTGTGAGAGAGGATACAGTGCATGTTATAATGGGACAGATGGCGCTAAGTTAGGTCGAGATACAGTAAAGGTGTTCACAAGAATGTAAGAGTTGGATACAAAAATGTATGGGAGGAGGGGATATCCCCTCCCCCTCATCTCAGCATACGTGCATGTAATGCAAGTCACCACCAGGATGGAGAAAAACAGAGATAAGATAGGCACTATTGCTGAAGAGTTTGCAACAAAGAACATCACGAACCATGGAACAATGCGGGCTGCTCCGTTGTCCGATTAATGAACCAAAAGAAGAAGCATAAACACAAGAGTAAGCCCTACAAAGCTAAATAACAAAAAAAAAAACAAATCCACATAAGGAAAATGGCCGCGGGTGGTTCGCCTCTGAGAAAATTCTTGGACACGCAGGAGGTCGAGCATAATCAGCTGGAACTTGTTGAAGCACATGACGGCCATTGCTGAGTGCCTTTATGTGAGTTTTGTGTCAAGTCCAAAGTCCACCGAGACAGACACAACAACATGGTTGGCGTGTGTTTACCTGCTCACTGAATTTATCTCAATGACTAGCTCATGAGAACCGTTTTCTTGGTGGTGTTACCCTTGCTTGTTACATGCTAAGTCATGTACATTGTACTTATTTTAGTTGGTCATATGGTCATCTACACTCGTACAATCGTGGGTGTTATCCATCTCTTATTTTGGAGCTTGTACATATCTGTTTTCCACCACTTTGTTCAATCTACATGTTTCCACTTACATATGCACATTCTCCAAATTTATGTCATTTGTTTTACCCACTTCCCTTTTGCACAAGCTCAAGCATACATTTTTCATGTATCCGTAGTTCCAAGCATCCTTTGTCACGTTGTGCTCTGAATGGCGCCATGCTATCGCATGGCGTACATTGCTACGGGGTTCACTAATTTTCTCACCAAGCATATCCTCAATTTGATTGTACTTTGGTCTTGCACGTCACAGGACCGTACATTGGCTTTCTCTCTCTAAAGTTCTAAACATTTCCTCTCTCATTCTCTTTTGTTTATTCTTTCTCATGAATAATCAGATGTTGTTGAGCATTTTGGATGGATGTGAAGGAGAATGAATCACTTCATGCGAGAAAAAAAGAACAGTCAGACTACGCCATGTGGTTTCTGCACACTTGACATTTGTGATGTATGGTTGTTGCTAACGCTAGTTGTCATCGTTTGTAATTTTTACAACTTCAAAGCAACTATGCATGATTTTGGCCTGTTGTGTTCTTTTGGTGCTCCTGGATGATGTTAGTTATGCCTGTGGTGTCTCATTGTGTGGATGTACATTCCAATGTTGTTGGTCCCTCGTGATTGTGGTCACCCTCGTTCTACTCGTCCATGTTCATGCGTCGTCTGCGGGTCACGAGGGGGTGTTGGTGTTGGTGTCACCGACACATGTTGACCTCTGGGCTTGCTACATATACATCACCCCTTGCAGGTGACCAATGAGCTGCTTGTCAATTGATGACGACCTATCTGTGGGTGTTGGTGCGCCGATGATCGAAGAGACTGTGGAAGTATGATGGACGGGCTGCCCTCGGGTTGGGCCCAGGCCATCATGGAAATTCTGAAGACAATCATGCAAGATCTAATGCATCAGGATTGCTTGCACTCCTCTATGCACTTTGGGTGATGCTTTGACTGTTTTGTCCCTTTTGGGGGGGGTTGCCATCAAGATAGGATAGCCCAGGTTTGACCCCCTAGGTAGAATGCTTCCGGATTTTGACCGACAGAATAACTGCAAATGGATGAAGAGGGCCTAGGTTGAGCCACGCCGTGGGAAAAACCCCATGGTCGAAGGTGAGATCGCGTCTCACTCGATCGTGGGGAGCTTGATGCTCGCTTGCTCCTCTCCGCCCTCTCAGACTCTCTTGTCACTGTAGTTTTTGCCTAACTGAAGCATGTCCATGGCTAGCTCTTGAGCTCTCCATCCACTCCTCACATCTTTCCCTTGATTTCTTGCTCTCTTAGCACGTCCTACACAAAGTATGTCTGAGTCATTGGCTCCGTCATGTTCCAAGGGACCAAAAAAACACAGATATTGCCTTTCCTGTGAACTTATTTTTGCAATGCTCATGGCATCCACATCAGCTCCACCTGGAAATTTTGATACACGTTGTTTGGTATGTCGTGTCTGACCCACGCTAGGGCTTGTGCTTTTCCACATAGCCGTCTCTGGTTGCCCACGGATACACTGATAGCTATTTGGATGAATACCGCAATACGCATAGCCGCTCTGGCTACATCTTCCTTGTTTGAGGAAGTGGGGTCATGTGGAGTAGCAAGCAGGGTTACGTAGCGCATAGCTCGATCAAGGTTGAGTATGACAAATTGCAGGCATGGATTTGTGAAAGCGTCTGGTTATGCTATCTCATGCAGCAGCTTTGCCAACCCATTCGATGTATCACCATTCGTTGTGATGATGAGAGCACACACTGCATCCCAGAGCATGCTGGCATGTGTCACACGTGGACAAAACATATAAATGTTGAGCATCAATTATGCGCGAGCGTATTAACGGTGGTTATGTTTTTTTCGTGAGTGTTTACACGCGGAAGCAACGTGTGGAATTTCTCATGAAAATACTCTGGAGCATCAAGTTCAATATTAGGCTCCTTGCACATAACTATGCTCTTCGGTGAACCTTGCGTCACTCTCGTCACTTCCTCTCTCCCTCTACAGCTCTTGTGTGGCTCTGTTTTATGTACTCCATTGTTAATAATCGTTGTCGAAAAGCTGTGACCACTACTTGCTTGTGGTGAGTAGCATCTGCAGGTCATGGAGGAGTGTTGGTTTGTTGGTCACTGTGACCTCTGGACTAGTTGCCACTCACTCGTTAGGTTGCTGTGATGTTTGAATACTACTTTGACCGCATGAGCCTCAGTTGGCACGTCCTGATATG
This sequence comes from Penium margaritaceum, assembly GCA_023375785.1. Lineage (NCBI taxonomy): Eukaryota > Viridiplantae > Streptophyta > Zygnematophyceae > Desmidiales > Peniaceae > Penium > Penium margaritaceum. Next base: position 105,292 of record SZWC01001102.1, on the reverse strand, counting down.
CTCACTCGAGTTATCTCAATGACTAGCTCCAGAGAACCGTTTTATCAGTGGTGTTATCGTTGCAGTTTTTTGGTTAAGTTATGTACGGTTGCTATCTCTACACCTTGTGTTGGTGTGTCAGTCACGGTGATCTTTTGACTTGTCAATGGCTCACTCATATGGAGGTATGGTTAATCAATCCAAATTCATACACTCCATAATCTGTGTATCCAAAAGTGTATTCCTGTATCTATGGATTTCTCAACATTTATGAACATGAAGGCATGTGGCTAGAGCCCACATATATAAACCTTGTCAAACATGAAAAGAGTTCAGGTTTTCTTATGACGTAGATAAGTTTTTTTTCGCAGTCAATGTTCACTTTTCTGTTCACTACCCAATACACTTTTCTGTGCACAGTTTCAAGGGTGATGTGATTGGTCATATATGACTCATATACTGGGACACTCGGCGGCTGTTTGACATTATCAGCACCAACCGGCACACCCTCACAAGCTCTCCACAGTTTTCTCGATGACCACATCCTGGGATCCCTTGCCTCAATGGGGCTGTTCTTACTCGTTCATGATCAAGTTGCGTAGAGTTTCACTTTCTGCAGCTGACGCTTCTTTCGGTTTTTCATTCGGACATTCCCCACGCCTTGCACTATTGACTACCTTGATTGCGCATAAGGCAAGCTGCATCGTCCATCCTTTCCTTTGTCTGACTTCTGTAAGTTGCAACCCCTTGCCCTTCTCCATGCGGACGTCATGGGCCCTCTCCTTGATGAATTTCTAAGAGGTGTCAGTCAGTACGTCATGTGTCTCATGCATGACTTCTCTCGTTTTTGCTAGATCGTTGCCCTTTGGCAGAAAAGCAAAGTGGGGCCCACGATCGAGTCTGGGCTTGTCCAGGCTGAGCGTGCTTGCCAGTGTAAGCTATTAGCATTTTTCTCTGATCATGGTAGGGAGTTCATGGGCCCTATGGCCTGCTTCCTCCGGTCTCGGGGAGTGCATATGGAGCTCTCTGATCCATATACACTCCAACAGAATGGAATGTTGGAACACCACTCTTGTTGATGGTGTTTGTACCATTCTTATCAAGTCTGGCCTCTGTTCGTTGTTTGCCTTTGAGGCTATGTCTTATATGATGTGGGTTTGGAATTGTGTTCTCCACGGTCCTGTGCCTCGTCATGTCATGCCATTCGAGCGTTGCCATGGTCGTCGCGCTGACCTTCACCTCGCTCATGTCTGGGGCAACATCGTCTACATTCGGCTCCCTGAGGACCAACGTGATGAGAAGCTAATTCTTGAGGTCGTCTTTGTCCTTTCCTTGGCATCTCCTCTCAGTCCCAAGCCTGGCGCTTTTGGGATCCTAACCGTAGTCGGGTTGTCGAGTCTCGCGATACTCTCTTTTTTGCAAGCACATTCTCTCACAAAATCTCTCGATCTTTCTCGTTGCTTGTGCCATTCTCTCGTCCAGGGGGAGGTGGTGCCTATAGAGTGCTCTTTGGCCGTAGCTGCACACTATACCTTGCATCGGGGCCACCGCTTGCATCATCTCCTATCGTGTCTCTGTCGTTGCTTGCATCATCTCCTGCCACATCTGTATCATCGCCTGTGTCCTCTGTTGCCACATATGCATCATTTCTTACGTCCTCTCTTGTTGCATCTATGTCATCGCCTGTATCCTCTCTTGTCGCACATGTGTCAATGCCTGCATCATCTCCTATTGCATCTGCATCATCTCCTGTAGCGTCGTTGCCTGCGTCACAGGTTGTGGTTCCATCCGCAGCGGAACCAGGTGCATCCTCACAGTCTCCCATCTCGTCACCGTTTGTTCATGTGCCAGGCGGTGTTCTAACGCCGTTGGAGTCTGCACCTCACTTTACCTCACCAGTGGAACGGTACTAGGCTCGTCTTATGGCCAAGGGATTCTCCGAAGAACCTGGTGTGGACTTTGATGCCACCTTTGTCCCTGTTCGCATGTACACCACGACGAAGGCCTTGTTGAGTCAAGTGGCACAGCATGACTTGATGCTCAATCAGATGGACGTGACCAATGTGTTCTTGCACGGCAATCTCAAGGAAGAGATTTATCTCGTGCAGCCTCCAGGGTTTGAGGACATTACAGACAGGGTCTAGTGCCTCCGAAATGCCTTATATGGTCTGAAGCAATCTGCATGTTGTTGGAACCTAGAAATCTCCGCTACCTTGGAGCGAGACGGGTATCACCGCAGCATAGTGGACCCGGCTCTGTTCGTGAGTGCCTCCTCTACACCCTTCGTCGCTGTCCTAATCTATGTGGACGACCTCTTGATTGCGTCCCCCGACTTGCAGGCTGTCCAGGCTGCAAGGATCTCCTCTAGTCTGTGTACAAAATGAAGGATCTTGGTCCACCTCTTGTCTCCCTGGGAATGGAGATTGAGCATGATCGCTAGCGTTGCACACTGCATGTGGATCAGGCTGGTTACGTGAAGACACTAGGGGAGCGCTTTGCAAACCTGTTGGCCACAGTCCCCTCTGCATCCATGCCTCTGATGCTCACTGGACAGAGGCTCCTCACGTCTGCAAACCAAGATTTTCTGGAAGATCCTGTCGATATCACGACGTACCTCCGAGTCATTGGCTCCCTGATGTTCCTCGGGATCACGAAGCGCGTAGATGCTGCCTTTGCTTGTAACTTCTGGTCGCAGTTCTCACAACATCCGTGTCAGCTACGTTTGGAGGCTGCTCTACGTGTGGTGCGGTATGTCGTGTCTACCTCACGCCTGGGCGTGCATTTTTGTGCACAACCGTCTGTTGTTGTTGACGGAAACATTGATAGCGATTGAGCCCATGATCGCAATGCGCGTAGCCCGTCCAGCTAGATCTTCATTGTTTGAGGCACAACTGTCTCATGGAAGAGTGACAAGTAGGGTTGCGTAGTGAGGAGCTCGCTTGAGGCTATGTATGTCGCATTGGGGGTTGGGGTCTATGAAAGCATCTGGTTGTGCTGTCGCATGTAGCAGCTGCGCTAGCCCATCCACTGCATCACCATCCGCTGCGACAATGAGAGCACGCACCACATAGCAGAGCATGATGGCATGTGTCACACGCGCACCAAGCACATCAACATTGAGCATCACTTTGTACGCGAGCATATTTCACCTGGCAATGTCTCTGTCGTGGGTGTCGACACATGGCAGTAGCGTGCAGACTTCCTCACAAAAGCGTTGTGCAACGGCAAGTTCAAGTTTGCGGTGAGCAATGTCGGGCTTCTTGCGCCTGTTTCTGCTCCTACGTGATCCATATTCTGCTCTTGTTGATTCCTCTCCTTGTCCGCAGCTCATGTGTGGCTCGTTCTCATCCCCCTTGCTGTGCAATGTCATTGCCATCGTTCCTTGACCTTTGCTCGCTCGCGGTGACTGGCGTCTACGATTCATGGGGGAGTGTTGGTATTTCAGTCACGGTGACCTTTAGACTTGTCGCCATGGCTCGCTGGTATGCTAGGCGACGACTGCTTAATAGCATTAGCACCTGCCGGGGCGCCCTCACGTGCTCTCTAGAGTTTTATGGGTGACCACCTCCCGGGTCCCTTTCCTCAATGGCGCTGTTTTTACTCGTTCATTAACCCAGTTGCATAGAGTTTCAGTTTCTGCACCTCACGCTTCCTCGGTTTGTCATTTGGACAACTGAAGAGCATGTACGCATGTCGGATTCCCTTTTGCTGTTAGTTTGGAGCTTGCACGCGGGTCACTCTAACGTCTGACCTGTTGTTTAGACATGCATGTTTAGTTGCACACCGTGTTGTTGTGTGTGTCGTACACGGCTTAGGGTGATCCCTCAGCTCATGTCCATTCACGTGCAGACCCCTGAGACTGGCGACGGTGGCAGAAGACCGGCGGCCGGCAACGACGGACGCCCAGAAGACTCTCGCATTTTTTCAGATTCATGCCGTGGTACAGCACATAGGCGTGCAGCCTATCAGGACGTAGATCTTGTCGATGCGGCCATTCTGGTTCAAATGGCTCGTCGTTCTGACGTGTCTACAGGGAGTTGTGGCCAAAACTGTGTTTTTGCCACTGTCTTGTCCTGCTAGAAAATAGCGTCCTTGTGCGTCGCGCGTATGTGTGCATCCAGTAGAGCAGTGGCACAATTTAGGCTGCTCAGGCTTCAGTTGTCACCTCTCTCTGTACAATTTCAACATTTCTCAGCTTCTGACACTTGTACTTGTGTCCCTAGCCAACCCCTTGCTGCTCTCACTTCCACCTGTGTGTGCTAGTGAGTTAGCTGGCCGGCTTGTACTGCCACGCCAGTGACAACAGTGCTACGAAGCTGCCTTTCATGGTATCAGAGCAGCGAGCCAGTGCTCGCACAGCTGCATAGTAGAGACGCAGCAACCGTAGTAGTCGTGAGCAACCGCAGCCGTTGCCTTGAGTAACAGCAGCAGCAGCAGTGCCCACTGCCTCAGCTGGAGGTCCTGGGAGGGCCCACCGCCACTCCGATCATTTTTTTTTGTAACTCCGAAGCCATTCAGCGTTTGTCCCACGACAGCAGCAGCAGCTCCGCGAAAAATCCGTGGTGCTCCGCGGCGACGAGGCCTCCGCGGCAAACGCGGCAACTGCGCGGCCGCAGGAGAACGCGTCTACTATGCCGCGGTGGCACGCGGCGTTCCAAGTACGTCACCTGGCGGTGACGGTGCCACGGCATATCCACAGTATTCTGCGGATCCGCGTCATTCCGCTGCCGCAACCCCTCGACGGTTCCGGAACACGCCGGTGCTGCTCGCCGGTGCTCCACAGTCGCAAGTCCGCGACAGTTCCGCGTCGATTCCGCGGTCGCCAGACGGGGCCGCTCCGCGGTGGTTGCAAAACGCACCAACAGTGGTGCCCCGTCTGATTGCGGCACCCCACCGTGTTCCGCATCGGCGCGACCGCGGCAGCTACTCCGTTGCACTTTCCGCGGCGTTCCGCAGCGGCGTTCCGCGGAAGTGTTCCGCGGAAGGTTTTTTGTGGAGGTGTTCCGCGGTAGCATTCCACGGTGATACTTAACGGCAGCATTCCGCGGCAGCGTTCCGCGGCAGTAATCCGCGGCAGCGTTCTGCGGCAGTAACAAAAAGAAAAAAAAGGGGGAGGGAGCAACCGGTTGTCATGCCGAAGCAAACCCCCGCGAACACCACCAATGACGCAGCTGCCGATGGCAGCTTCGTCAGCGGCCAACGTCAGGCGCCGCCATCATCACTACAGCGGTAGCTGCATTAGCAGTAGCAGCAGCAGTAGCAGCAGTAGCAGCAGTAGCAGCAGTAGCAGCAGCAACAACACCAGCAGCAGTAGTAGTAGCCTGTGCAGCAGCAGCAGCAGCAACAGGAGCGACAGCAGCAGCCGCCACAACAGCAACAACAGTAGCGACCGCCGAGTCTGACGACATTGGCATGCCAAGTGCGCGCGTTGGCTGACCTACAGGCGGAGAGTCACAATACTCTGATGAAGCAGGTCGCTGAGCTGAAGGACCTGATGAGAGGCCTACTGCCTCAGCAGCAGCATACCCAGCAGTAGCAGCAGCACCCGTCAGTAGATCCGAGCGAGGATCACCTCGCTCCCGGCAGCAATGCAGATGACATTGTGGAGACCCTCTCCGACTCTATTGAGGAGGGTGAGGAGGAGCTTCTGCGAGCATGCCTCATCCGCCTGGAGGCACGCCGTAGAGCGCGTGAGGCCAGTGCCGCCCTCCAAGGCATGAGCTCCTACGCTGACGCCAGCCTGAGCTCGTCTCGCCGCCCTCTGAGCTTTGAGGAGCTGGCTCTGCGGGTCCGCCTGGGTAAGGGTGTTTCCTCCTCTATGCCCGGTCCTGCGGTGGCTTCAACCGTCGCTCTACCGATGGTCAAGCCACCCAAGTCGTTTGAGTCGGACCCTCCCATCTTCCGGACTGGGAACGACTACAAGTCTTGGGAGCCGCGCTTTCGCATGTGGGCCATGAGCGAGGGAGTCCTCGCCTACTACCTCACCCCCTTACCAGATGTCTGACCCTGCCCAGGCGCAGATGGCTGTCCGCGCCGCCTCCGGTCTGATGAAGGCCGCCCCAGACTTCACCAAGGACTTCAGTCGGTTCCTTGGCGATCCGCTGACCGGCTCAGGAGCTAACCCTCGCGAGGTGTGGGCACTGGCTGTCACTCTTTTTGAGGGCGCCACCCTGGCCCTGACGTCCCAACGCCTCGCTGACTTCAAATCCCTCTGCCAGACTGCTCAGGAGTCTGCACCTGACTACTGGCGTCGGGCGATCCAGCTGTACGAGGAGCTGGGAGATGATGCCCCTGCGCAGTACTCAGCACTCCAGATCATCCTCTACGGCATTCACCCCGACTACGCGCGCGTCTTCAGCAACTTTGACCAGAATCTGCTTCGCGACATGGCGAGTGACGGGATCCTGCTGCGCTGGGCCACCATTTATTTTTTTGGAGGTCGCCGGCATGGACATCGCGAACCGCGCTCGCCGCAGCACAGCTTCAGCTGCAGTTGCCGCCGCATCCCCCTCCCCTCTGTCTATAGCTACAGCAGCCCCAGCTCAGGGAAAGAAGGGCCGCAAATCGTCAGGTGGTGGTTCCAGCGGCGGGACCAGCAGCGGCACCAGCACCAGTAGTGTCACCTGCAGCAGCACCAGCAGCGGTGGCGGCAGTAGCAGCAGCAGTGGCAGCATCGGATCCGGCAGCACAACGGGCCGTCGGCTCGTGTGCTTCAACTGCGGAGGTGACCATCGCATCCCGACTGCACTCGTCTGACAAGCCGCCCGTTGGACTTGGCCAAGGTCACCCATGGGTTGCAACAGGCGCACGAGACGCGCATGCGCCAGACGTCTGATGCGACTGCCCGCTCGGCCACTACCGTAGCCGTCCTAGAGGAGTCCACCGCCACAGCAGGCTCCTCCGCGGATCTCCGCGACCAGGCACTCGCCGAACGCGGCAGAACGATCGCCGAGCTGCACCAGCTTCTCACCCTGCGCTCATCTCAGGGAGGTGCGAGTGAGTTGACTGAGTCGAGGGATCCTACTGCCTGCGGACTGTCTGTATCGTTGCGTGATGATGCCTGTTGTGGTCCCCATGCCCAGCTGTGTGCGCGTGAAGGACCTGAAGATTTGTCTTGGTTGCATGCGGCTCATGTGCGCTCCGCTGGTTGCCTTGTTGTGTCCCCCGCTGAGCGTCGTGCTGCCATGCCTTGTTCCGTCGCCGAGTGCCACGTTGCCCCTTGTACGCGTGTCACCGACGCCACCTGGGTCGTTGACTCTGGCGCCACCCACCACATGACGTGTCGCCGTGACGCCTTTGTCTTCCTACATCCTGCTGGCATTGTTCGCTCTGTTCGCACTGCAGCTGGCCATGAGGTCCCTGTCCAGGGTGTTGGGGTTGTGCAGTTCACCGGACCCGCTGGTCCTGTATACATCGCCGACGTCCTCTTTGTCCCTGATCTGGAACTCAGTTTGCTGTCTGTCCGTGCTTGCACCAAGATGGGCCTGAGTGTCACGCACACAGCTGCCAATGCTCGCATCTTTGTGCGTGACACCAAGGAGACCGTCCTCAGTGGGACGGTCATCGATGATCTGTATCATATTTCTGGGTCCTGTGCGAGTGCACCCCCTTTGCCTCCATCTCCCACTGCTCGTGTTTTCTTCGCTGGTGCTCTCTCCCCCGAGCACCACCGTCTCCTACATCAACGCCTCTATCATGTGCACTTGGGGGCTGTCGACAGGCTGGTCCGCACTCAACTTGCTCTCGGTCTTGATGCGGCATCCTTGAAAGCGCCGCCCACGACCGATTGCCTGACCTGTGCTGAAGGCTAAATGCACCGGTCCACCATACCGCGTCTGTCTCCAGGGCTCGTCGGCCCTTGGAGCTTGTCCACTCCGACCTCATGGATCCGCTCCCTATCAAGTTTCAGGAGGACCGCGGTCGCTACGTCCTGACGTTGACTGATGACTTCACGTGCATGCGCTGGGTCTACAGTCTGCGTCAGAAGAGCGATGCCGCCATTGCAGTCCACATTTGGCTGGTCATGGCCGAGCGCTAGTCTCCCCACTACTTTCAGACCTTTCGCTGGAACCGCGGTGGCGAGTACCTTGGTGACATGGCCCGTGCCTTCACCGAGCTTGGTGTCTTTCACAACCTCTCCGCTCCTACCACCCCCCAGTAGAATGGTGTCTCAGAGCGCTGGAACCGCACCATGGAGGATGTGGTCCGCGCCACGCGTGCGGACAGCGCCATGCCTGAGGCCTTTGCCTTTGAGGGCATGGCGTACATGACCTGGGTCTGGAACCGCATTCCCCACGGCCCCCTCCCCAGTCATCGCACGCCCTACGAACCGTGGTACGGGCGTCGCGCGGATCTGCGCCTGGCCCGTGTCTGGGGCTCCCTTGCCTGCGTCTGGTTCACACCGGAGCAGCAGGGGAGCAAGCTCTCTCCGCGGGGCCGCATTTGCGTCTTTGTCGGTGTCGTCCTGCGGTCCAAGGCCTGGCGGTTCTGGGACCCTGAGCGACGCCACATCGTGGAGTCCCGTGACACTCTCTTCTTCAAGCATCTCGCCTTCCGCGTCCTTGCCCGCATCTACACTCTGCTTGCTACGCATGTCCCGGGGTGTGCCGGACCCCGTAGTGTGGGGGAGGCTCCTGGCACGGTTGGCACAGTGCCCGTGTCCTGTACAGTCACTCCGTCGCCGACACCCCAGGGGCTGTCCCCAGAGGCTGTGCCCACTGGCACCCCGCCCCCCGCCCCATCTGCGGGTTCCTCCTCTGCCCCCGACTCTCTGCTGTCGCCCGCGTCCGAGTTTGTCTCCGCGTCTGAGGCTCTGCCGGATCCTGTGCGTGTCTCTACGTCTGAGGCTCTGCCGGATCCTGCGCCTGCTTCCGCGTCTGAGGCCCTGCCGGATCCTGCGGCCGCGTCCGTGTCTGGCTCTGAGCCGTCCCTGCCTCCAGCCACGGACATGTCTGCGTCTGCCGTGGCCCCGTCCCCGGCTGATGAGGCCACGGCAACCTCGAGTGGCGCGCCTGCCGTGCAGTCCACACCGGCATGTGAGGTAGCAGCACCCACTGCTCCTACCCCGTCGGACCCCTACTCACGGGCACCCGGCGGATGTCTCCGCCCATGTCCCACGCGCAGCGTCATCAGCGGTGACCCGGGCACGAAGGCCCTCGGCCTGAGTGCTCGCGGCTTCGCCGAGGTTCACCCTGGCTGTGCCACTGGTATAGCACTACTTGCTCATGAGAGCGGTCTTGCTCGTGACGCCGCTGAGGCCATGGTGACGGTCGACCCTCCCTCTGTGGCGTATGCCCTGGCTACACACAGTGCACCAAACCTGTCTCCCGATCCCACCAGTCTGCCTGAGGCCTTGTCAGCCTCCGACGCTGAGCAGTGGCGCGCTGCCTGCCAGGCTGAGCTCGATGCCATCCGAGAGCACGGCATCTTTGAGCTTGTGGACTTGCCAAAGAACCACAAGGCCATCAAGGCCAAGTGGTTTCTACGCAAGAAGCTTAAGCTAGACGGCACTGTGGAGCGCTACAAAGCGAGCATGACAACGAAAGGCTTCTCTCAGGTCCCTGGTATGGACTACACTGAGACCTTTGCCCCTGTTGGGCGTATGACGGCCACGCTCACGCTGCTGAACCAGGCGGCACAACACGATTGGGAACTCCATCAGATGGATGTCAACAACGCATTCCTGAATGGGGACCTTGAGGAGGAGATCTATATGGTCCAACCACCCGGCTTTGAGGACGGCACCAGTCGCATATACCGGCTGTGAAAGGCCTTGTACGGCCTGAAACAGTCACCTCGCTGCTGGAACCAGGAGATCACCAGCACGCTGAGACGCGCTGGGTACGTATAGAGTGATGCTGACCCATCCTTGTTCCTCTCACAGTCCCCGGCACCGCTCGCTGCCATCCTCGTCTATGTGGACGATCTTCTGATCGCCTTGCCTGACCTGGGAGCAGTGAACGCTGCCAAGGCCGTTCTCTCATTGGCCTACAAGATGAAAGATCTTGGTGAGGCCTCCGTCTTTTCGGGGATGGAGATCGTGCGCGGCCGTGTCCGCCGCACACTACGTGTCCATCAGGGACACTACGCAGAGATTGTGGGGGAGCGCTTTGCCGACCTCCTCGCTGCCATCCACACGACCTCCACGCCCATGACCCCTGAGGGGCAGGCCGCCCTGAAGGTGGATGACCCAGCTGACCTGGGGGAGCCAGTCGATGTGACCCTGTACCTGCGAGTCATCGGCTCGCTCATGTACTTGGCCACCACGACACGGCCCGACATTGCCTTCACTGTCAACCTGCTCGCCCAGTTCTCGCAGGCTCCACGCCAGCGAACACTGGAGGCCGCAGTCC
>SZWC01001102.1:8593-29418 GCA_023375785.1 Penium margaritaceum | reverse complement strand
GGCCCCCCCCCCCCCCCCCCAAAGTGGATGAGTCTATTCCGGGAGTGTACGTGGGAGTGTATCTTGTAGAAGGAAAAAAAAAAAGACTTGTGTACATCTACATTGAATAATTGTAAGCCGTCAGTTTCAAGCATCCGACGTCTCTCGCTTTGTCTACGTAACAGAGTACAAGACTGTACACAAACAGCTCAGTGTACTTGGATCCTGCCACAACGGGACCCCAAGTGGATCCCCCCTCCCGCAAAACCCTCTAGTGTATTGGAGAAGTGTATAGTGGAGTACATTAGGGGATCAAAAGTTTTTTTGGACTTGTGTAACGGCAGGTCCATACCTCGCTCCGAACACTTTAGTTCAGAAACGAAGGCTCTCCTAGCTACACTTTCCAATACACCATCCCAATACACTTTCAACTACTAGGAGGGGGGGTCCGGATGTAAGGACCCCCCTCCCCCCCGAAGTGGAAGAGTGTATTGCGGGAGTGTAGCTGAGAGGAAATAAACAGACTTATGTACATCTACATTAAGTTCTTGTAAGAAATCGATTTCAAGCATCAGACATCTCTCGCTTTGTCCATATAACCAGCTACAAGATTGTACACAAACAGTTTAGTGTACTTCGACCCCGCCACAATGGGAACCCAAGTGGATCCCCCCTCCCCGCGTCCCAAAAAACCCTCTAGTATTTTGGAAAAGTGTATAGTGCATTGTATCGGAAGAACGAAGGATTTTCGGACTTGTGTAACGGCATGTCCGCACCTCTCTCCGAATACACTAATTTAAAAAAGAAGGCTCCTCCAGCTACACTCTCCAATACACCACCCTAGTACACTTTCAACTGCCGAGGGAGGGGGGGGGATCAGGATACAAGGACCCCCTCCCCCTCCCCAAGTGGACGAGTGTATCGAGGGAGTGTAGCTGGGAGTGTCTCTTGTAGACATGAAAAAAACAGACTTGTGTACATCTACAATAAGTACTCATAAGCCGTCAATTTCAAGCATCCGACATTACTCGCATTGTCTACATAACCAGCTATAAGGCTATACACAAACAGTTAAGTGTACTTCGATGCCGCCACAACGGGTCCCGAACTGCCCCTCACCCCCCACCCCCCACAAAACCCCCGATTGTATCGGCAAACTGTATCGAGGAGTGTATCAGGGAAACAAAGTATGTTTGGACTTGTGAATCTGCAAATTTCTAAGTTCCTCTAAATACATCATTTTAGAAAGAAGGCTTCTCCAGATACTCTCTCTTATATACATCCTAATATACTTTCGACTGGGAGGGGGGGCAGACTCGAGTAGTACGACATCGATGACACAATCGACAGTCGGCGGAAGGGATATTGAGCCTTGACCAGCCCATCGAGTGTCGGACTATCCCACACACACATTAAACCTTCCATGTTATGTCTGTGGAGAATTAAGTACAATGTAGGTAGGGATTCAATACTACACAAATAACACAAAGTGTGCAATGTGCACAATGTATACATCATTTGAATAAAATGTATGATTAAGTAGTTTCAATACATTTTATACGTTAAAGTAATTCTTGTGATAATTTTTAGTGAACCATGTTGTGAAGAAAAATCATGGAAATTCAGGTGTTCATGTACCCATAATTATGTATGAACTTGACTCTAACAAGTAACTTCCTAGAAACATTGTCCATTTTCTAGGTTTCTTTTATTGAAGGATCCTCACCATATATTTTCCCCCTCATATACACATTAGCAAGTGTATTCATTTGGGATGACTAGGCATAAATGACCAAGCGAGTGGCGCTTGCTTCATTCCATAAAGCGCCTTGCAAAGCCGGCACACCTTCTTCGACGGCGCGTCCACCCCCCTCTAACATCTCCATGTAGACCTCCTTGTCTAGGTCGCCATTGAGGAATGCGGGCTTCACTTTCGTTTGGTGTAATTTGTAGTCAAACGCTGCTGCCACAGAGAGGATGGTGTGGATACAGACAAAATTCACCACATGTACAAAAGTTTTTCCTCAGTCTTCACCCTTTTGTTGGGGGTATCCCTTCGCCACCAACCTTGCCTTATACTGCTCCACCTTCCCCTCTTTGATAAGCTTCTTCTTGAAGATCCACTCGGAGCCGATGATTTTCTCGTTCTCTTGCCTGCCAATAAGCTCCCATGATTTATTCTCCTCGTGTGAGGCGAGATAAGATTTTGTATCTCCCTCCCACTCAGGTCCATCCTTTCGCTGCGATGCCTCCTTGACGGGCTTGAGCTCCTCTTGTGCAAAGAACACTCAAGCTAAACCAGTCCAGATGTCTTCCGTGGCATCATACCGCTTTGCCATCCTTCGTCCGCATCTGCTTCTCCAAGGCTGCTGCTGTTGAGGCTGATGTTGCTGCTGTCGCCGTTGTTGCTACTCTTGTTGTTGCCACCACTGTTGCTGATTTTGCTGCCTTCTTCTAGTACCAATCATGCTGCTGGTCTCCTCCCCCTCTCTCAAGGACCGTGGAGATGCGGGCTCACTCCTGGTCTCCTCGTTCAGCTCCACTTCTATCATCGCTTCAGACTCATTGTCCGACTCGGCTGAATTAAAATCAGCTACTCCCCCATCCCTTAGACAATTCCCACTGGTTGGAGCAAATTGGACATCACTCTCTTTGTGTTCTCCAACATCTCCCTCTCAAGGAGTGACAGCCACTTCCCCTGCTTGGAGAGATCCACATCCTTGTCTGTCCAACGGCTGTCATCATCGAACGTGACATTGTGACTTTTCACGATCTGCTTCATCCACAGGTTGAGGAGCCGGTAGACATTGCTCCTACTCTCATACCCGACAAAGATGCATGGGTGAGTCCACGGATCTAGCTTGCCCCGCCCCTCCCGTGCCTGCACAACAGCATGTGCAATGGAGCCAAACATAGAGAGGTGAGCCACAGTTGGCTTCCTCCCACTCCACACTTCTTGTGGCGTCTGTCACACCTTGGACTCCCATCTTTCAAAGGTATTGTAGTAACCGCTGTCCACGCCGCCTCATCCCAACACTGATGCGGGAGGCCGGCATCGCTCAACATGGACTGGACCATGTTGAGGATGGCGCGGTTTTCCCTCTCAGTAATGCCTTTATACTGCAAAGAGTGTGGCATCGTTTTCTGCCACTTGATCCCCTTGCTCTTCATCCATGCCGTCAGCCCTCGTACTAACCGCCATTGTCGCTACGGGGCACCTTCACCTTCAGCTCCATCTTCCACTCTACGACCGCCACGAACTCCCGCATGTACAACAGGACGTCGCTCTTCCACTTGATGATGTAGAGGTAGAGGTTGCGGCTTTGATTGTCGATGAAGGCCACGAAGGAGCGAGAAGCCCCAGAGAGAGCTCTCAAATGGTCTGCACATATCAGTGTGTACCTCCTCCAGCTTTGCCGTTGCGCGTGTCCCTTTGACTTGCCGACCCCGCATGGCTCGCACACGGCATTCTTGGCTGCGTCGAGGCTCTTGACCTCACAACCCCATACCACTTTTTTTCCATGTCCCTCAAGGATGAGGGAGTGATGTGACACAAGCGGCAGTGCTACAAGTCCAGGTCTACATTATCCTTCTTCGCAAGGTGGTCAATTTCGGGGCCCGTCCGGCTGCGGAGGATCTTTGCACAAAGCACATACAAGTCGTCCTCCCACTTTCACGTGCAATTACCTCACCGTCTTCCTCTTTCTGGATGATGGCCTCTTTCTTGTTGAAAAGCGCCTGGAGCCCTTTGTCGCTAAGGCGGCTTATTGACTGCAGGTTTATCCCAAAGTTGGACATGTAAAGCACAGTGTAGATGGTTTACAGAGTGACCTTCCCGTTCACCGCTGACTCAATATGAACACTGCCTTGGAATGTGGCCAACTCCATTTTTTCATTGGCCACTGTCATGCGCACCTCGGTGGCGCCGTAGGTGACGAATGTCACCCGGTTGTATTGCGTGTGTTGGCCGGATCTGGAGTAAATCAGAGTGACTCCCAGATCTGTCAAGTCGGTGGACTCTTAAGCCATCATTGTGTGGTCTTCCTTCTTTCCAACCTTCACTGACTGGTCTAACTTCTTGTTGGAACAGTCGCGTATGTAGTGACCTTCTTTGCCATAGTTGTAAAACTCCCCCTTCTTGTCACCTTTCTTGGTGTCCTACTTGGCACCCTTCCCCTTCTTGCCTCCCTCTCCACCTTGATGGTGGATGGCATAGGTGGAACTCGATGTTGCCCACTTTCTCTTCCACCATGCCGCATCCATTCATTACGGACGTACTTAGCCACTTCAGCTCATCGGCAGACCATCCGCTAACGATGGTGATTATGGGATTCTAATTATCTGGCAAGACCAGAAGGAGGATTATGGCTTGCAGCTGAGGGTCGACCTTCCATCCGGTGGCCACACACTTGGCAGTTAGGGATTCAATTTGCTGTAGGATCTCCATGATGTTGATACCTTTGTTGGCTTGGAGGGTGATGAGCCTCTTGAAGACAAAGAGCTGGTTAGAAAGGTTATTGGAATGTTAGATGAAGTAGAGTTCCTTTTAATCCTCCATTACCTCCGTACATCCTTGCATGAGGTTGCGCTGCGTCACAACCAGTATTTACACAAACGAGGCAAGCTCTTTCTTGTTGCACTTCTTGTACTTGTCCATTTCCTGTGGTGTAGTGGTATCTGGAGGAGTAGTTTCTTCATCCTTGACCAGCTCAAACAACCCCTTTTCATCAAGGTAGACCTTGAACTGCCACCTCCACAAGGGAAAGCCATTCCCATCAAACTTCGTGATAGCCTCGATACTCTCTTGCTCGGTCATTGTCATGGCGCACGGCGGTAGCTTGAAAGGGGTAGGGCTAGGATCTTTCTATGCATGTGGATCCATAACCACATGTTGGCACTAGTGGGTATAGAGGCACCTCAAGGATGCCTATCTCTCACTGACACACACTGCCAATGTTTGGAGAAGTCAATGGACACCATTGGTGAAGAGTGTGGAGCTCAAGGATCACAGATTAGGAATGGAAAGAATCCCACCGCATTCAGTAGAACTGAATTGAAAAACGTTCTTGTTACTTAGCACTGTGAGCTTATATCAGGTCCTTCTAGCCTGTAATCTAAAATTTCCAACGCATCCAAGCAAGCCTGAATTGGAGTAGTAGAGCTCCTGCCATGGGCGTCAAAGTAACCCTTGGTGGAGCCGCCTTGCCGTACACACTAGGCAATGGGAGGCGCTTTGACGGTGACCCATCAGAGTGCCTTTCCTTGCCCAGAAGTCAAGGAGAATTTCACCCTGGTCAAGGAGGTCCCTCTGGTCGCTTCCTTTTTCGTCCTGGTGCATTTGGAGCCCATTAGAGTCGAACTCGAATCACTGGTGGTGGATTATTCCGCCACCCATGGTGGGTACCAGATTCCACCCGCCCAACACAAGAATTCTGGGCTAGGCTAGCTTTCTGAATACTCACTCAATTAGAACAGTTCAAAGGAATCCAAAGAATCCAAATCTAAAGTCAAACATGTTTTCAAACACTCCTTAGTGGTCAAACCAGGGAATACGATGAATGGCACTCATGGCAAGGAGCACACCATGTCAACAGTCCATGGAACCACAAGATTTACGAGAAATCCACAGACATTGGTTCTATCCATAGTGAACCTTACCATACGGTCTATGGGCATATGCAAGAAGCAAGTTGGATCATTTTTGTTTTATATGTTGATCATGTTACTTGTACATCTGACTATAAGTATCTTTTGGAAATTGTGGAGCATTTGTATGGTGCGAGGTCTGGTATGAAAGACAAGAAAAGTTACTAGAAAGTTTCCTAGCCTTGCTTTTGTTGTTGTGGCAGAACTTTCCAGTATGCTGACGCACTAGCATGCAGGATAGGTGCAAAACAGCAAGGGTTAGGCTAGGTAGAAGTGTAGATTCATGTAAGCTTCAATAGCTTCAACATGCAGAGAGAAAGAAACACTGAGAAGCACACATCACAAATACTTGCCGCGGCACACGGCAGGTGATGCATGCGCTTGTGGTCAGTCTGTCCAAAAACCTAGCACAAAATCACTCTTTTGGTTGTAACTATTTTCATAGGCATCTACAGATGCATAGTTCCAAGCCAGACACAATGAATGCACACATGTATGGGTACAACAACGACCGGTGGAAGTTCAATGCAAATCATGCAGATCGGACCCAAAACCCAGTCCACCGAGGAAATAGTAGAGACAA
Source organism: Penium margaritaceum (assembly GCA_023375785.1). Classification (NCBI taxonomy): domain Eukaryota; kingdom Viridiplantae; phylum Streptophyta; class Zygnematophyceae; order Desmidiales; family Peniaceae; genus Penium; species Penium margaritaceum. Next base: position 23,210 of record SZWC01001102.1, on the reverse strand, counting down.
GACAAGCTGTAGAAGGCCCCAACAAGCATCCTGGATGCCGTGGTAACTGTATGGAAGCTGCTGATGGATGAATCACCACCTGAAGGTGCTCTTGCACCAGCTTGGTCATCACCAGGGATCTCACGGTCGAGCATGGACACGGTCGAGTGGTCACAGTAAGCTATACAAAGAGATAGGGAGGGCTCACATCATAGAAAGACTTGGGGAAACTGAGCTACTATGTTGTCTTTCGGGTCCAACGCAAGTGACAGCATTAGATCTTGGAGTTGAAATTATTATTGAACACATATGTGAATGACATTATCAAGAGCTTCAACATGGAAAGCATCCAGAATGTGTATCTGCCACAAGAATTCGGACAAAATTGGCGCCTAGACGTAGGCGAACGTAGATGGAACATAGATGTTCCATAACAAGTAGGTGAGTAAGTTGGAACAATGAGGTCGTGCGATACCAAGCACCAGTAAGAGCTGAGAAACTGCTAGAAAGCTTCCTAATCTTGTTCCTGCTGATGTGGCGACACTGTCCAGTCAGCTGGTACACTAGAAAGCAAGCAGGTGCAAGAAACAACAAGAGTCAGGCTAGGGAGACGCGCAAAGTCTCATAAGCTCCAATATCTTAGTAACGTAGAGAGAGTGAAAAAATGATGGGTCTACAACATAAATACTTGCCGCGGCGCACGGCGGATGTCGCACGCGGTAGTGCAAGGTCTGTCCTGAAACCGGCTCAAAAACACTGTTTTGGCCGTAACTCTACGCAGACAAGTCAGAACGCTACGCCGTCTGAACCTAAACGTGCAGGATCTCGAGCCAGACTCTATGACTGGTCACATGTATGAATCCGGCATTAAACAATGGACACACAATGCAAAACATGCAAATCGTGCCCACGACCAGTCCACCGATGAAATCCTACAGGTTGTAGGAAAACTGCAGAAGGTCCCAGACAACATCCAGGACTTTGGGACGGTCGTTGGGAAGCTCCGAGTAGGTGGTACATCACCAGATGACGCAACGTCGCCACCTGGGTCCGCATCAGGGATCTGTACTGGCATGGACACGACCGAGTGGTCACAGTAAATTGTACGGGTCGACGGGAATGTCACAAATCACATCACTCCCCCATGAACCGATGGTACACATGTCCATACGCGTGTAGCATTGAAACGAATGCAACAACGAGTGCAAAACAGTTGTGATATAGACACAGAAACACCTCCCACTCAACCACTCTTCGGCAAGGGGCAAAACCCAAAGGAACGAATGGCCACCAAAAACGTCCCGCGAGCCAGTGCCTTCGTCAAGAAATCAGCACACTGCATGTCACCGCCGACCCAGATGAAAGAGATCACGTGTCGATCCACCAGATCACGCACAAAATGATGCTCAACCACAATGTGTCCTCCATGGTGCGGTTCTAGCGCTCAGAGACACCATTGTACTGAGGAGTAGCAGGAGAGGAAACCTGGTGAAAAACCCTATGCTCGGCAAAGAAACTGTCCATCTTGCCAAGAAACTCGCCATTGCAATCCGAACGGAATGTGTGCAGCGTGTGGCGGGACTGGCGCTCAGCCATCACTAGCCAGAGACAAACTGCGAGAGCAACATTGCTCTTCTGGCGTAGGCTGTAGACCCACCACATCCAGGTGAAGTCATCAGTTTGGGTCAGGATGTATCGGCCCCGATTGGACAAAGAATCAACAGGTAGAGGTTCGAGAAGGCCCAAAAGGACCAAATCAAGAGGGCGAAGATCTCGAGAACTGGAGTCAGGATAGGTGCAGCGATGCATCTTATCCTGAGCGGAAAATAGACAGTCGGTCTTGGGCGACCTCTCGAAAGAGGCCGCGTCAAGACCGAGTACGGACTGTGTGTGAATGAGCTTTGACACAATGTCAGAGTCCACATGGCGATGATGTAGCAGTTGCTGGTGCTCAGTAGAAAGAACGCTAGTGACAAACACACGAGCGGGAAGGGAAGGGGAGCAAGGAGAAGAAGAGATGTGAGAGACACGATACAGTTCATCCACGACGAAGGCACGAAGAACTACGCTACGAGTATCTACAACAGTCACAATCGCCGAGTCTGCAGTGTGTTTCACAGAAAGTCCCATCATTGTGCAAACACACACAGAAAGCAAGATGAGCTAAAGGTCAGGCACGAAAAGCACCCCGGAAAGATACAGGGGGCCAGACGGACCATCGAAGCACACAACCCCATCATCTTGGACCGGCAACAACTGACCACAGCCTGTGAAAACGGAGCAAACAGACGTAACAGGACTGAGGACAATGAAATCACTACGACAATAGGTCATGTGGTGAGTGGCACCATAATCGATGATCCAAGCGCCAGCAGGATCACGACCAGAGGACGTCACTGTACAACGGTCAATGAAACACTCATCCTCTGACGGGCGCTGAGCAACATGTGAGGAGGTACGACGAAGGGTACAAAGGTGAGACTCATGACTCCAATCGATATTATCAGGCCCATCATCATCACATGCTAGCCGTGCCCCCCCACACGAGTCATCAAGAGCTACGAGAACAGACAAACAAACATGCGTGAACCACCCGGCTGTGACGATACACTTGCACCTCCCTGAAAGCAAAGCGCCACAAGGTGACGAAGCTCGGCGATGGTGCGGTCACGTGGGTCCAGGTTGCCACTGCTCAGCGACGAGAAAGCGGGAATTGCTGTGGGAACTGCTATAGGAACCGCTGTGGTCGTGGTCGTCACGCGACCGGAGGCTGTGCTGCTCGACGCGGACTGCACTGCATGCACAGCCTGAAGACCGTGAATGATCTGCGCTGAGTCGAGCGTCTGCTAGCACTCGGTGTAGCAATGAGCGCCTCCACAGTTGTAGCAGTGAATAGTATGTCCACTGCTACTGCCTAGTGACTGCTGTTGGCCCGAACTGTGCCTCCTTTTTCCCTTCTTCCCCTGGGCCGCTGCTACCATACCCTGTATCTGAGTTGGGATGATCGAGGTGGAAAGGGAAGAGGAGGATGTTTCAGAGGATGGAGGAGCGGACTACGAGAAGGGCGTCGGTGGCGACGCGATGACCGCTGTGGCAAGGGGACTCTCCTGTTGGGCCACGGCTGCCTCACGGGTGGAAGTCACCTAGAGGAAGAGCTGATAAGCCCAAAGAAGAAGTTGAAGGGAGGTGGAGAAGGGCTTGAGCACGGTGTCGCTGTACCTCGTGAAGATGTCTGTGTGCCCAAGACAAACTCCGAACATGATCGTGTGGAGCGCCAACTGCTGTGTACTCTTGAGGTCCCAAGGTGCGTGTATATGCGCATGGCCCGCTGCCAGTAGTCGGCTGTGGGCTCGGAAGGTCCTTGACGAAGGGAGTGAAAGGCGCAAATGCGAGCCACACAAGTGGCGTGCGTCTATGCAGCAAGCAGGGACAATGCCATGTCCTAGCCCCCATGTGGATCAACCCCCGTGCCTGTGCCGGCCTCTCCAAGGAATGGGCGGAAGTCCACGATGGTCTCGCACAACATGGCGTAAATGAGTCCGCGCATTGCCCTGGCCGCTATCAGCACCTGTGCGCGATCTGTAACCTGGTATGGAATGATAGTAGGGCCATACTCCCTCTAAAGTGGCCCAGAATTGGAAGAGAATCTCCTAGGAGTCAAAGCCGTCCTCGCTGACATATCGTGGGAGCAATATCTCGAAGTCCTTGGGTTGCTGCTCCATAGGGAGAGCAACCATAGGCTGAGAAGGACGAGGAATGAGGAAGACACCAGGACGAGGAAAGTCGCTGGGATAGCTAAGGTAGGAATCAGGCGAGGAACGGATCTTTGCGAAAAAATAGCCAGATGTGTGTGGGGGCCGAGAACTCGTTTGAAGCTAGTGGAGATGCTCCTAAAGCATGGGAATCTCGCTCTTGTGTGTACCATTCTCCATGTCTGGCATGTCAGGATCCTCACTCCAAGGATCAAGAGGTGGCGGGTTGCGTCCTGCTCCTATCATCGATGTAGATGCTGACTGCTATGCATAGGGTATGATACCGCCGACTCCCTTGGAGGTCTGATGTAGGGCCGTGGACTGACCACGAAGAAGCTCAGTGAGCGTACGGATGGAGTCATTCTGCTAATGCTACAGACGACTCATCTCATCCTGCTGGCTCCGCAGGTCCTCAATAGCCTGCAAGCATAGGCTCATGACCCCTGAAGAGGAGGAAGAGGGATCTACTTGTCCTTTGCCTTTGTCACCGGTCGGAGCCATGTCAGCACTCACTATGGACCAGGATGTCAAAGTGGTCAGATTGCAGAACCGTCAGTGTTTCTCGAGGAGTTGAAACGTCAAGGAAAAATGACGTTTTGACCCCGAAATTGCTGACGTCAGCAAAGCCAATGGCGACGTCAGCGGTTTTTGCGCCAACAAAAAAAACGCTAGCGTATTTTTTTGGCGTATCTTATGCCAGCGGCTGTTTTTCAGAAGTCACGCAGACTCCTCGGTAGGGGTGGCCGCGTCACCTCCCTGCCCTACGCAGCCCTACATAGTGTTGCACAGCTTCTACGCAGCTACACAGCAGTGCTGCACAACAGCACTTCTTTCTGCCGCTACTGTGGCCGCCGTCGCTGCAGCTGCGCTGATGCTACTTCTGCCGCCGCTGCTGCTACTGTGCTACTATTGCTGTCTGCGGCTGCTGCCACTGCTCGCAGCCGCTGCCGCGAGCTGCTGCGACCTGAATTTTCTTCCTTTTCTTTGTAGGGATGGGCATTGGGAAACCAGACAAGGCTGTTGCTGCCACCTGGTGCTGTTGCTGCTGCTCTGTATGGCTGCTAGAGCTGGAAACTGCCGCAGCACACCTGGTGTGGTGGTACGAATTGTGTGGTGATGTCGCTGCTCCAAACGGCTACAACTAGTCCCAAGATACGGCAGTGACAATGACGCTCACTGCTGCTGCCGGTGCTACGTCTCTGCGACGCAACTCAGATAGAGAGGTCTCACTGCTCTGATACTATGAGAAACTGCTAGGAAGGTTCCAAACCTTGCTGCTACTGACGTGGTGACACTATCTAGTCAGCTGGCGTACTAACAAGCAAGCAGGTGCAAGAAACAGTAAGAGTCAGGCTAGGGAGACGTGCAAAGTCTCATAAGTTCCAATAGCTTAGTAATACAGAGAGAGTGAACAAATGATAGGTCCACAGCATAAATACCTGCTGCGTCGCACGACGAGTGTCGCACGCGGCAGTGCAAGGTGTGTCCTAAAACCGGCCCAAAAACACTGTTTTGTCTGTAACTCTGTGCAGACAAGTCAGCACGCTACGCCGTCTGAACCTAAATGTGCAGAATCTTGAGCCGGACGCAATGACTGGTCAAATGCATGCATCCGGCATCAAACGGTGGACACACAATGCAAAACATGCAAATTGGGCCTACGGCCAGTCCACCGATAAAATCCTATAGGCTGAAGGAAAACTACAGAAGGTCCCAGACAGCATCCAGGACTCTGGGACGGTCGTCGTGTAGCTCCGAGTAGGTGGTCCATCACTAGACGATGCATCGGTGCCACCTGGGTCCACATCAGGGATTTGTAAAGGCATGGACACGAGCGAGTGGTCACAGTAAATTGTACAGGTCGACGGGAACGTCACAAATCACTACAGGAGCCTCATGTACATGGTGTTTGGCATCCACCTCAAAGTAAACTAAGCAGTGGAAGTGCACATCAAACTCAGTATAAAACAAGGTATGCTACACTAGGATGTGATGGAGTGTGTGTGTTGTTGTAGCTCAACAGGAGACGTTGTCTCCTCTCCAATGGCAGCATCGGCCTCCATCATTGGTTACTAGTGTGTGTGTTGGTAGCTAGAAATGCTAGGCAGCAAGTTGGGGCAGCACCGTTGTTGATGTTGTGTGCAGGCTTCCACGCTCGTTGCTTAAGTCTGCTGTCCCCTCAGTCTGCTGCTCTAGAGTCTAAGTTTGGAAGCTCTGGGTTTGTTACTCAGAAACACGTGTGCCAGTGTTAGCGCCAGAAAGCAGCTGAAAACTGAAAATGACTGATTAGGAATGAAGAATGAGCAAAAATGGGAGACCCCTCCAAGATCTAGCTCCCCCCACTAGTGCAGAACTTGTTACTCAGCTAACCAGCCAATCAGAAAATAGTCCTAGACCTATTTTATGGCAGGCAGAGTTTTCTCGGTGTGCCCTGCCAGACGCCCAACAGCCCAAAACCCGGGCGTCGTCCGTTTTGCCTGAAAACTGGACCATACCATGATACCGGCATTGCGAACGCAGTCTGATAATCCTCTGTATATATATATATATATATATATATATATATATGTATTCATGCATATGTGCCCTCGGGTGTGTAGTGCATGAGGACTCGGCAGTCAGTGGTGATCCACGCTGATAGGGGAGACACGTGCTCGCCAAGCCTGTCACGTGGTGGTGTCGCCCTCTTGTCTCACGCACTCCGCCGGCCGTCGACCCTTGCCTGCCCCCGCTAGCAGACCTAGTTATGTCCTTGATATTTATGTGGCATACTGTGTTCGCTATGATGCGCGACCTAGATTAGATCCCAACTTACATGTTTGTAGGTCTGTTTTAGGTTTCCTAAGTTCTGACCTAGATTGTGACTTCGCAGGTGCGATCGCACCTTTTCTGGAACACTGGGCGATTTCGTCCTCGCACCCTGTCGAGCGGCGGCGAGCTTCGCTCGCCACCGATGGGTGAGACTCGACTAGCGAGTCTCACCCGTAACAAGGGGCTCACTTGTTACTTATGGACTTGTACCAAAATTTGCTTGTCGCACTAGGGTTCTGGAGTTACCATGCTCTACAGTTAACCAAAAAACGTGCCGGTGGTCCCATTGGATTCGCAACAAGATTCTCATGGTATCAGAGCTGTCTTTTGGGCCTGAACGTTAGGAGAATCGACCGTAGGAGCTGAAAAAGGGGGCGGCCGCCACTTGGACGCCACGTCAGCTAGGGTCGGCGGGCTATAGGAGTTCGACGAAGGTCATCTAAGGCATCGATCTGGGCCTAAGGGGGTGCACGAGCCCTAGCAAGGCCTCGCACATGCCGGAGAAGTATGGGACGGAGTGTTGCTTACGAAGGAAGGCCCCAAGCCTCTCCAAGGACCACCCAAGGTGCCCAAATCGCAACTCCAGGGGTGGGCACAGGGTTTGGGGAGGGGCAGGGTCACTCTTGCAGGGTCCGAGGACGTCTTGGGAGGCTTCCCCATAGAGCTTCGGGCTCTCGGCAGAAAACTGGGCCCAAAGTGGGCCTGGCGAATTGCTGCCGAATTTTCCCTGGGCCTCCTTAGCATCAGCCGTGGCTAGGCAGATGACAAGAACCATCTTCCGAGCACCACGAGTGAGGTAGCTGGAACAAATGGAGGTGCCGGCAGCGCCGGAAATCTCGGAGGTAGCAGTGGTGGGGACAACGATGCTAACGTCACCCTTACCGCTGCCGCCATGGTGCAGTCGGGACTGGGCCAGAAGGAACTCTCACCACCGCAGCTGGGGATGAGGGACTATCTTGCATGGCAGGATATCTTCCTGTCATGGGCGACGGAACATGGATTAGAAGAACTCTACATCTGCCCGCCTCCAAACACAACAACAGACCTCATGCTACTGCGAGCATTCAACGCGTTAACACGTGCACTGCCTCATCCGCAAGCCTACGCCCTGCGCCATTTCCGCTTTGATGGCAGGGACAAGGATCCCTCCGATCCACGCACTGGTGCATCATGACCGCATGAGGCTTGACGTCACCTGTCCATGCGTCAAGAAGAGCAGGGCATGACCCTTGTAGTGACGCTCAGAGATCGCCTCCGCCACCTCTACCCTAAACCAGGCGCGCCAGTTGCTGGGTTTTGGGATGAAGCCATGGATATTCGACGTCGACCGCTGGGTCTGGGTGCATCGTGCTCTATCCTTGAGTGGCTGGACGTGGTGCTGCTCCACCTCGGCGAGCAGTACAAGGAGTTTCGGCGTGACCTGCTCCGTCGCCATCCAGTCGCTGAGATTGAGCTCATTGATCTCGCCTCCGTCTTTGAAGAGCTGCGCAACTACGAAGATATACTGAAAGACAAGGCTCGCGATATGACAGCTGCGCCACCAACAACTTCTGCACACCAGGGCTCCTCCTCCGCCGCGGCTGTGGCGACCCAGACTTCATTCACCTCCCTTGGTGGATTCTCCAGTGGGTGTTGTGGCTGGTCTGGTGGCAGTGGTCGCGGTCGTGGACACGGTCATGGTAACCAGAGGTGCAGCTACTACAACCAGACTGGGCACTTCTGGTGCAGGTGCCCTTCCATCCAGCGGCAGATGATGGAGAAATAACAGCAGCAGCAGGCACGGCAGCAGCAGAGGCAAACACAACAGCAGCAGAGGCAGGTACAAGAGTAGCATCAGCCATTGCAGTAGTTCCCTGCGATGCCAGCACTTTGGTGGACATGGACCACCTGGGCTGCACCCGTACCATCCTGTAGCAGTAGCTACCTTTGGACTGCCGCCTCAGCATCAGCTTCAGCAGATGATGCCACAGGCTGTTCCCTATGGGCTGCACTATGTGCCACCATTTGCTACGACTCTGGTGCCGGTCCTAGGGTGGGCCCAGCGCATGTACGACGACATGGCGACTTCGCGCACTGCTGACATGCAGGAGGCTACACCCACCACTCTCCCTCCAGAGACCAATGTAGTTTCCCAGCCAGGTCCGCACCTTTTGCATACGCACATCACCACATCACACATCTTGCCCATGCACGAGTGGTTGTTTGACACAGCAGCATCACATCACATGTCACCTCATCGTCAGTTGTTTGTGTCTCTGTATGCCACCCATGATGTGGAAGGTGTGAGGACGGGCTCATGGGAGGTGCTGAGGGTTGAGGGCATTGGGACTGTTGCATTGCAAGCACCAGGAGGGGTCATGTGGCTGACTGGGGTTTTGTATGTCCCTCAGCTGAAGGTAAACCTATTGTCAGGAGGGCAGTTAGATCGCCAATTGGGCATGTCAACACTGACGCAAGCAAAAAAATGCATGCTGTTTTATGCACACGGTGCATTGCTGGCCGATGGACCCTTGCATGCCGACATGTTGTACCGCTTAACCCTGTTCCCTACACTGACCTCCAACCGTGCACAGACTCACATCATGACCAAAACAGACCCAAAGCACACTGAGCTCATCCACAGAAGACTGGCCCACATTAATACAGAACTGGTCACTGATCTGTTGAAACACCAACCTGCACATGGACTGAGCCCAGACGATTGCCCTCACGGCCTCAAGGCATCTCCCTGTCTGAATTGTCAAGAAGGAAAGGCACACCGACATAGTTTTCTTGTATCACAACATGTCAGCGAGGTACCCCTCGAGCTGGTGCACGCTGATTTAACTGGACCCATGCCGGTCTCTTCAGTCCAGTATGCGTCACTGTACGTTCTAACACTGACAGATGATTACAGTCGTTTTCACTGGGCTTTTCTACTCAAAACCAAAGCGGATGCACAATGGGCAATCATGGAGTGGATTCCTCTTGCTGAGCGACAGACTGGGTGCTCACTACGCATCCTCCGTACAGACAGGGGTGCCGAATTTCTAGGTTCACTCGAAACAGATCTGAAAGCTAGAGGCATTGTGCATCAAACTACTGTACCGTACACACCTCAACAAAACAGGGTGGCTAAGAGATGGCACAAACGCTAGGCGATGCTATGCGTACCCTACTGGCAGAGTCAGGTCTGACCTTTGGTTTCTGGGAAGAAGCTGTCAAGTACATTACCTGGGTATGGAACAGAATGCCTCAAGGGCCTCTGCCCAGGTCCATCACTCCGTGGAAGAGATGGTTCAAGCAGAAGGCAGATTTACGCCCTGCACGGGTGTGGGGCACTATGGCGGGTGTATGGTTTGCTGACCCACAACGTAGCCATAAATTGAGTCCACGAGGTAGATGGTGTGTCTTTCTCGGAGTCTCTCATGCCTCGAAGGCATGGAGGTTTTGTGACCCCGTGCATCATACGTTTGTCGAGAGCCGCGATGTGTCATTCCTAAAACACATGCCATACAAGGCGTTCGAGGGACTCAAACATGCACCGGTGCTCACTGTTCCTGACCGATACCGTGAGTACGTGAATGTACCCATCTTTATCCCGACCACACAACCTAAGGTCACACCAATGTCGAAGGAGAACAAGGTCATGGGCCAGGTCACACCGGTCCCTGCAGACTTGCTTACACCGGCTGATCTTGCAAGCACCAGTGCAGACTCCTCAGGGTCGCCACCTGGTCTGACCCCAGTGCAAAACAGTCCTATCCAGCCTGATCCAGTCCGTCGCTCACAACGGAACGTGGCCAGGGTGGATTACAGACAGTTCTATCACACAGCTGGTCCCACACAACCTGTGGCTATCCACCCAGAGCCTCTCACCGTCGAAGAGGCAAGGGGGCGCCCTGATGCAACAGAGTGGGAAAAGGCTATGATCGATGAGCTGAACGCTCTCCTTGAGCATGAAGTTTACCAACTGGTGCCTCTTTCCCCCAGACGTAAAACCATTGACCTTAAACATGAAGTTTACCAACTGGTGTTCAAAGTCAAACGGAATGTCCAGAGCCTGTTTGAGAAATAAAAGGCTCGACTGGTGGCCAAGGGTTTCCACCAGATACCAGAGCAAGACTTTATGGACACTTACGCCCCTGTGGGCAAGTACATGTCAGGTCGCGTGCTATTGGGGGTTGCGGCACACGAGGACTGGGAAATACAACAAATGGATGTCAAAAATGCTGTTCTGAACGGACCACTAGAAGAGGAGATTTATGTGGAACAACCACCAGGGTTCACTGACGGAACAGACAGAGTCTGGCTTCTGCTAAAGGCACTGTACGGACTGAAACAGGCACCACGGTGTTGGAACAAGGAAATCAGCCGAACACTAGAACTTGGAGGATTTCTACAAAGTCTGTCTGATCCCTCCCTGTTCATCCGCAGTGTTCGTGGCACTCCAATTGCCCTTCTTGTCTATGTGGATGACCTACTGATTCTTTCGNCCAGGGTTCACTGACGGAACAGACAGAGTCTGGCTTCTGCTAAAGGCACTGTACGGACTGAAACAGGCACCACGGTGTTGGAACAAGGAAATCAGCCGAACACTAGAACTTGGAGGATTTCTACAAAGTCTGTCTGATCCCTCCCTGTTCATCCGCAGTGTTCGTGGCACTCCAATTGCCCTTCTTGTCTATGTGGATGACCTACTGATTCTTTCGCCCTCTCTCTCTCTCTCTCTCTCTTGTTCAAGACACAAAAGCACTGCTCATTGCACACTACCGCATGACAGACATGGGAGAGGCACACAATTTCCTGGACCGACAGAGTTGCACGCACCTTGACATTACACCAGGGACGGTTCATAGCACATTTAACAGACCGATTCTCTCACCTTGTTCAACATCTCCCCACACAGCATTCACCGATGAGCCCTAACGTCTATGGACACCTTCTTGACCCTCACACCACAGACTACGGACCGGACACAGATCCCACAATGTACAGTCAGATCACTGGTAGTCTCACCTACCTTTCCTCTACTACCCAACTGGATATTGCCTGTGCAGTGAACACTCTCGCCCAGTTTAGCCAGCAACCCCGCAGTGCACATCAAAAAGCTTTGCTGAGCCTTATGCGTTATGTGTTTGACACTGCATCCATGGGCCTCGTCTTCTCCCCTGGCACTGGTCCCTTGCTCGATGGGTATTGTGACAGTGACTATGCACGAGACAAAAATGCACGCAGTCGGGGGGGGGGTATGTCTTTCGTTTATGGGACACCACTGTGTCATGGCGCAGTGCAAAGCAGTCATGTGTTGCACGTAGTGTGGTTGAAGCAGAGTACATGGCATTGGGAGAAGCTGCGTGTGAAGCAACTTGGCTGCAACGGCTGTTGGGGGAGCTGGGCATGGTTGTGGGGGCCGTACCACTGTACAGTGATAGCTTTGCTGCACGTCGCATCACGGCAAATGACGGCGTACTGCACCCACACACTAAGCACATAGGCGTTGAACATCACTTTGTCCGAGAAGCAGTGGAAGCACACATTGTCCAAGTGTGCGCAGTGCCTGGAAGTGAGCAACTTGCTGACTTTCTCACTAAGGCGCTTCCATCCCCCTCCCTTATGTCTCAACTCCATCTGCTTGGTTGTATGCATGCAACACCCTTGGCCAAGGGGGCGTGATAACCCTCTGTATATATATATTTGTGCGTATGTGCCCTCGGGTGTGCAGTGCATGAGGACTCAACGGTCGGTGGTGATCCACGCTCATAGCGGAGACACGTGCTCGCCAAGCCTGTCACGTGGTGGCGTCGTCCTCTTGTCTCACGCACTCCGGCCGTCGACCCTTGCCTGCCCCCGCTAGCAGACCTAGTTATGTCCTTGAGATTTATGTGGCATACTGTGCTCGCTGTGATGCACGACCTAGATTAGACCCCGACTTGGGGTCAGTGCTGCTCAAAACATTTCGGCACCATTTCCCCTGGCCCAGTGGCCGTGGGAAAAATTCTGACGCTACCACCAGGCGGGTCAATGCTGTAAAAATAAATCCGGCAGCATTTCCCCTGCACTGGCGCGTATGGGGTCCGCCGGCGTTGTCTGGCACCTGTACGCCAGTCTTCTGCTGCTGCTGCTACGCTCTGGCTCTGATGCCAAGCTAGAAATGCTAGGCAGCAGGTTGGGACAACAACGTTGTTAATGCAGAGTGCGGGCTTCCACGCTCGTTGCTTAAGTCGACTGCCCCCTCAGTCTGCTGCTCTAGAGTCTAAGTCTGGAAGCTTTGGGTTTGTTACTCAGAAACGCGCGCGCCAGTGTTAGCGCCAGAAAGCAGCTGAAAACTGAAAGTGACTGATTGGCAATGAAGAATGAGCAAAAATGGGAGACCCCTCCAAGTTCTAGCTCCCCCCACTAGTGTAGAACTTGTTACTCAGCTAACCAGCCAATCAGAAAATAGTCCTAGACCTATTTTCTGGCAGGCAGGGTTTTCTCGGTGAGCCCTGCCAGACGCCCGACAGCCCAAAACCCGGACGTCGTCCGTTTTGCCTGAAAACTGGACCATACCATAATACCGACGCTGCAAACACAGCCGTGTGGTCTGAAGCAGCTAGAAAAATAGCAGCAAAGAGTTATGGCTGCCTGAACCCAGGCAGTGCTTACGACAGTCAGTGATGCCAAACAGGGCCACACAGCAGGAGACATGGACACTAGGCACAACATGATGCTGCAGACGCAATGCCACAACCAGGAACAGCGCTGGGTGCATGTAGACAACATCTGCAGCGGCAGTGACCGTCGGCGGCCCGACCGCCGAGGAGGCCTGCCGATGGAGCTGAACACGTCGCCAGAGGGAGGAGGCTCCAACGAATGGTGAGTGGGCCTCAGGGTGCGTCGGCTCCACCGAGCGACACTCCAGTAGCGTCGAGTCTCGCCGTCAGTCATCTGCACGCCGATGTACAAAAGCTGGAAGGACACAACAGAGTACAATGAGAGATGCACGAAAAACAACAGTTATAATGACCCAGGTTGGATCAAAGACCTAGACACAAGGTCAACCAATGGTTTCATGTTTTTGCGTGGGGGAGCTAGCATCCGTTGGAAGAGCAAGAAGTAAGATTGTCTTGCCCTCTCCTCTAGCAAAGCAGATTACATTGCATTGAGCCTAGACTTCCATCCTCGCTTTGCGCGTTCGTGCATACAAACTATGAACACCATTAGCGCAATGGAGTGTTGTAGTACAGTTGCACATGGGCTGGAAAGCTACCTAAAATTAGAAAGAGCACGACTGAGTTAGTATATGTGTTTGTAGATACTGTGAAGCGTGTAGTGTTTGGTTTCATTTACTGTCTCATGTCCATGTTCCCTCACTCTTTTGAGACCGGGCCATGATGACAGGCAAATATGCACTGAGCACACGTAGTCTCTCATACCTTCGCCAACTGCATTCTCATGGGGCTTTGACCTCCGCTGATGACTTTTGCACCATGAGTCATTTTACTCTTCCATGTGACGTGCGTTGCATGTGGCTGCTTCTCCATGCATTGTGCTCTCCTTGTCAGCCCTATCAGATGTGACACTACTTCTGACAACACAAAGCTCAACTAAGGATAGAAAACAGAGAGACACAATAACTTGCCAAACGAGCTGAACCTAATCTCTAACCCTACTCTTTTTTCTGCAGCTTTTGCTGTTGTTCTGGGCTGAAAACAGCGCGACCTAACAGGGGGTCCTGGCCTTCCTGTATACTTCTAGACCGTGACAGTGTTGTGTTCATGTGAGGCAACATGGGAGTAGCATGGTGCGCCTGAACGCCTGATCCTGAGGCAGCACTCGCCACAGCAGCAGCAGCAACCGCAACAACAGCTGCTGCTACTGCTGACGGAGTGAACTGCGAAGTTGTGAGGCATGGACTTGGTCCCACTCCAGCAGCAGCTGCTCCCCCTACACCCCGTCCCCCTCCCCCCCCCCCTCCTCCTCCTCCTCCTCCTCCTCCTCCTCCTGCTCCTCCTCCTCCTGGTCCTCCTCTTCCTCCTCCTCTTCCTATTTCTCCTCCCCCCCTTCCTCCTCTTCCACCTCCTCCTCCTCCTCCTCCTCCTCCTCCTCCTGCT
>SZWC01001101.1:283610-307424 GCA_023375785.1 Penium margaritaceum | reverse complement strand
CCTTTGTGCTCACACGCCCATCTGCTCAATTGCTTGTGTGCGCGCGCAGGTGGGGCAAGGCGCACGTGGTGAACAACCTCTTCACCAACTGGACCTACTACTGCCTGGGCGGCCGCGTGCACGGCCAGATCCGCTCCGAGTCCAACGTCTTCATCGCGGGGGACGCCGAGCTGGACGCCGCCGACGGCCATGACAGCGGCGGCGACGTGGCCCCGCTCTCAGCCAGCGAGGTCACGCCGTGGTTTGAGGGCGCGCTGGAGACGCCCGGGTTCGACGACACGGCCAACATCCACTCGCTCGGCGACGACCTGCGCAACGGCGCCACGTTCCACCAGTTCCTCAACGGCCCCATCTTCGACGTTCCCTACGACCTCGACGTGCTCCCCACCAGAAACCTCCCCAAACACATCAGACAGCATGTTGGGCCTGTGGGCCTCATCCCTTCGCAGCGCTATGGCAAGACTTGAGAGCAGAAGTGGGAAGGGGGAGAGGGAGGGGGAGAGGGGGAGGGAGAGGGAGAGCGAGTGACAGAGAGAGACAGAGAGAGACACACACACAGAGAGAGAGAGAGAGAGAGAGAGAGAGAGAGAGAGAGAGAGAGACCATTTTGTGTGCTTGCCGCTGTGTTGCTCTGTTCGCAACATTGAATGTCCTATCGATGCATCACGATATGTCATGATGCAAGTAGTACTAGTACTAGTACTAGCGTGTAGGGTTAGCAGCAGTTAGCCCACCATAGCCTTTATGGTGAATCTTTCTTCCTTCGACATCCAACCCACCACCACCACCACCACCAGCAGCCCTTTTTCCCCTGTCTCCTTCCGACACCCTAGCCCCTCCTTCTGCCCTTTGCCTTTGTTGGGCATAGTCCAACATGCATCTTCTATTTGAAAAAAAATGGAATGCCCGCACAGAATGATCAACACAACCCCCCCCCCCCCCCCACCCCTCCCACACACATGGATGGGGAAAACAGAACAGCTACAGGGAAGAAGGATAGGGATGCTAAAATAATCTGGTCGATACACTGTGGGATGATACGTTGTCGGTTTGTAACCAAGCTAGATTGTGCAAAGTACATGTTGTACAGGCTGTACGACATTGCTGTACGGTACAGCAATGACAGCATTACAATGACAAAAACACCAACAACAGCGATAGCAGCGACGACGGTCGCAATGGTGGCAGAAACAGCAGTAAGAAGAACAGTAGCAGCAGCAGTAGCAGTTGCACTACCAGAAGCAGAAGGAGAAGCAGAAAAAGGTCAGGAGAGAAAATGCTTGGAGCCTCCCTAGACCTGCACTGCTGATGAGGACATAGATTCCTGACGCAGCTGCGAGCAGTGCAGCTGTGAGACAGCAAGGGTATTTCAGACAAACACAGGATATTGCAGCAAGGAGAAACACGTCCTGTTCTCAATGAACATCATTGCAGAGACAGGTTTGTGGAGAGAAATGGTTGCTGCTAGTAACATGGTAGAGTAGAAGTAGCTCATCGGCGCACTGCAAGTGAAGCACGCTGCACAGTCAGTTTGTCTGGCAACAGCCCAAAACCACCGATTTGGACATGAGTCTATACATCGAGGAGGCGTCTGAACCTAGAGCTGCAGAACCGGATGCAACGCATACACACACAGTAGGGTCCGGCATTCATTGAGATGTTACAGATGAACCAACATGCAAACAGGGCAAACGGGTATTTCACCAAGAAACGTTTAAATGCGGATGGGGCAACCAGTGCCATACTTCATGTACACGAACTGGATGGGAAGGGCACACAAACCAACACTCCCCCATGACCCAACGGTACGCATGTCCAGACACGTGTGTAAACGACGCAAGTGCGCAACATAATGTCATACGACACGAATACCCCAAGGTCCATGAGCCTCAAACATGGGACATAGACTGCATGGGACTGTCGTCAGCCTCCTGATACAATCAGGAGGCCGGCGACATAGACCAGAATGGTGGTCACGGGGCCGAGTCCTGGACACATGTTGAGTCCCGGACACATGTTGAAGAACAAATCAACCTTG
Organism: Penium margaritaceum; assembly: GCA_023375785.1. Classification (NCBI taxonomy): domain Eukaryota; kingdom Viridiplantae; phylum Streptophyta; class Zygnematophyceae; order Desmidiales; family Peniaceae; genus Penium; species Penium margaritaceum. Next base: position 305,386 of record SZWC01001101.1, on the reverse strand, counting down.
CTATGGACATAACCCGCACGCTGTAGTGTCCCAACGATCTCCGAATTCTATCATAGTGGTGCCTTCTTGAGACCATTCAGGGCCATACGGAGGTGCCATATCTTCATTTTTAACCAGAAGGCCTCACCAAGTAAATCTCCTCGTCCAGTCTCCCATGGAGGAACGCATCTGATGCAGCTCCCAATTTTTTTGTGCTACAATGTCCAAGAGGTCGCGGGCCGTTGTCATATACCCAAGGGACACGTGTATTAGTGTAAATGACACATTATACCTGGGAGATATCCTTGGCCGTCAAGAGGGCCTTCTACCATTCTGGTGAGTTATCTAGCTTCACCTTCTTGCAAGAACCAATTTGGCCCGGATGGCCTTGTTGAGGGAATGGAGAAACCCCCTAAGCAACGACCTGTGTGAGAGGGTAAGTTGAGGGTGGAAAGAGGGCAAAGAAATGCTTAAAAAAGTAAGAGTGAGTAGAACAATGAGCAAGAGAGAGTAATATCCCCTCCAACCTCAGTCAAGCCAGTGTACGTGCAAACTGTGCAACAGCTAGCCTATGGGAAAGTCCAAGAAAATAGCTACCAAACAGCAACTACATAGATCCCGGCAACGGTAAGGGTCACTTTGGTGGCCAAATGACAAACCAAAAGAAGTAGCTGCAGCAGAAAAACAAGCTCTATCAACTAGGATGACAAAGAGCAGAAGTGATGTTGCCAAGAAAGTGGCCCTTAGGAACTGGCCACATAAAAAATCACTGTGTGCGCATAAGGATGTGCAAGATGAATCTGAGACCGTCAAAGTAGCCGTCGGCCACTGTAGCATGCTTCCATGTGAGTGGCGTCAAGTCCACAGGTCACCAAGACTGACATAGCAACATACGTGAATGACCCATAGACGTCCGACGCGATAAGCGTGCACGAGGCATAGACAGGCGACAACGAGCCACAAGCAGCAGCAAGGAGCCACAACAATGCAAGAACAGATGACACAGAGGAAGAACAGGGATGAGAGAATAGGATGAGATGGAGACACATCAACTGGGATCGGCACAGAGGGACTGGAGACCAATAGAATGCACAGCCACCTTAAACTTCCCACTATCGAGCGCCTTGGTGAGGAAGTCAGCACACTGCTGACGTGTGTCAACTCCAATCAGGTGCACATCACCACACGCAATGCGTTCACGGACAAAGTGATGTTTGATGGTGATGTGCTTTGTGCGAGTGGGATGCCTGCTATTGTACTCAGCAATGCGACGAGTGCTTTCATTTTCGTAGCACAGAGTGATGCAGTGGATGGGTTGGCACAACCGCTATGTGCAACAACACAACCAAATGCTCATTGACAACCGTACCCACAGCGACATACTCAGCCCCAGTCATGCTACGTATGACACAACCTTGCTTCCCGCTCTTCAATCAAACTGTGGTACCGCCAATGAGGAAACAATGCAGTGGTGCTCACATGGCAGAGGCAACGATGAAACAAGTGTGTATGCTTAGCAGAAAGTGTAGGAGTGACATGGGCGTGAGCCGTGGCAGTAGCGGACGCGCTAGGTACAAACAGAGGCACACGATACAGTTCATCACAATGAGGTCCACACGGCACAACCCACCCAGACAATTGCAACAAAACAGTATCCACAAGACGTGACAAAGCCCATACCTTGATCGTTGGTAGTGACCGACAGTAGGCTGACCTTAAGTGCAGGCACATACAACACATCAGGCAGGAAGAAGTCACCGGAGGGGCCAACAAACGACACCATACTAATGCCCTGGATAGGCAACATCTGTCTTTAACCAGTAGCGACAAAAGGGACGTCTCTGATAGGCCTCGAGATGAATGCGACAGAGGAAGAAGTCGTGTGGTGAGTGGCTCCAGAATCGAGAATCCAGATACAATGAGAAATACGGGCAGGAAATCAAACATAACATGCAACGACAGCACCTAAAAAGGCAGCCGATGACAGTGCACGACCCAGACAATGGGCCAGAAGACACGGGCATGTGACGTGCTGCCAATCCTCAAACCATGCATCACCCATACGTGGACAGTCCAACGACACTCCTTGAAGAGATCCATCCGACTCATTCTGGTGACCACTGGACCCTACCGCCAAACTCATAGCACAAGAGGCATCTGACACTTGATGCTAAGGATGGCAATACTCATTGTATTGCCAGGAGAATATGTGTGCAACTGAAGGGATCCGGACGTGGCCACTAGAGGAGAGGGACAGAGCACACTGGTGGTGGGTGTGGACATGGACAGCCATGAAGGAGGACTACACAACGCCGATGGCGGTCTGAAGAACAATGGGACTGAGTAGGGTGGCGCCCAAGAGGCGCCTGGTGGTGGCAGCACCGATGACGTCATGCTGCCAAAGAAATGACAATGACACAGAAAACCGTGTGATGGTGGGTGGATGGTCCCTCTTTCTCAACATGTGCAATGTGTGTCAGTGCAGGGTCGCTAACCCTATAGATGTGAGGTCTCCCGTGGTACCAGGACAGATTCCTGGGTAACCGGGTCTGGACTGAAGTGAGTCAATTACAACAACAAAAAAAAAGGAAAGCGGGTAAAATCCAAAGAAAGGCCTAGGATGCGTCTGCGAGGAGACAGGAAAATGTCCCAACGTGTCCTGGTGCTGGTTCTCACAAAAGGTGGTCTCCCAAGACACTGGGACAAATTCCCACATGTCCTGGTCTCGATCGGGAGTTGTGCAAGGGAGAGGTGAAAAGAGGTCCAAAAACGAAGAGGAAAATTAAAGACAGGAAGAAGAGGAAAAGAAAAAGAATAAAATAAAAGAAGAGAGAAAAGGGGATTCAATTCCAACGGAAAAGGCCGCCAAGAGGGGCTGCCAACAAGGTGGACTTGAGTGCACCCTGACACTTGTTTTGTTTTTTATTTGCTCTTTGTCGCTGGCAGTACTTGTCCCGCCGGTGATTGATGAACTCGTCAGCCGGCAGGCTTCACCGGCCGACGATCTCGCCGATCGACGGGCTCGTTGTCTGACAAGACTTCAATCGGGAAGCTTTGCAACTTCCTGATTTCAGCAGCAAGTAGGCGGGTACTGCTGCAGGGGCATAGGTGCTGCTATGGTGGCTGCTGACGTACTGTGGATGGCGAGGATATCATTTCTGTTGCTGCTGATTCTGGTGTTGCTGCTTCTGTCTTGGGTTGGTGATGGATGCATTCGTGCAACAAATGCTGCAGCACGGCCGATGCAATAGCAGTGGTTGCTTCTGCAGCAACAGTTGGCGGCGACAGAAGATGTCGCCGCTGTGGCTGCCGCTGACTCCGCTGCGCGCGGCTAAGGCAGATGCCGCTGTTGTGCAGGGCCAGTATGGTGCCGATGCAGCCGCTCCTGTTGCTGCTGCCGCTGTGCTATTTCTGCAAGTGTTGCTGATGTAGCTGCTACCGAAGTTGTTACAGTTGTGGCTGTAGCATCTGCAGCAGACAAGGCTGCTGCTGCTGCTGCTGCTGCTAAAGTGGCTCTCATAGCTGCTGCAGCTGCTGCTTCTACTACTGCTGTAGCTGCTGCTATTGTTGAGACTGCTGCTGCTGCTGCTGCTGTGCTGGCCTAATACATTTCCACTTGCGCTTCACGTCATCGCCAAGAAGGCCGCCGTGACAAGGGAAACTGCCAAAAGAATTGGCAACATTCTCTTTTTGGCTCTGCCGGAGGACTACGTGACGTGAGTCCTCAGCTCAGGGCCTCCACGTTTCCAGGACGAAGACACCCCACCCAGCTCAGCCCTTCCCAGCCCAGGTGTTTCTGTTGCAGGTTTTGCAAGCTGTATGGTGCGATGAAGAGGTCGTGTCTCTCTACAACTCCGATACCATTAGGGAATGGATAAACTCCCTAAGCAGCAATCTGTGTGAGAGGATACATTAAATAGAACACAATGAGCCAATGGTGCTTGAGAAGGTAGAGAGATGGCAAAGATGCGCCTGAAAACGTAAGACTTAGTTTTAACAATGACCGAGAGAGAGGGATTCCCCCTCCACCCTTGGTCAGGCCAGCGTACGTGCAAACTGCACAACAGCTGGCCTTCGGGAAAGTCCAAGAAAATATCTACCAGCTACCAAACAACAACTGGACAGATCCGGGAAACGGTACGGGTCACTTGGGTGGCAAAATGACAAATTGAAAGAAGCAGCGGAAGCAGAAAAACAAGCTCTACAAAACTAAGCTGACAAGGAGCAGAAGTGATGTTGCCAAGAAAGTGGCCCTTGACAACTGGCCACTGAGAAAATACATGTGTGCGCATAGGGATGTGCAAGATAAAGCTGAGACCATCAAATTAGCCATCGACCACTATAGCCTGCCTGCATGTGAGTGGCGTCAAGTCCAGAGGTCACCAAGACTGACATAACAACACTTGCATTCTAGTGTGACGTGACAAGCTTATAGACTCCGTGGTCTCTGATGGCTTTGTACTTGTCCTTGAATGCCACACGCCAACAAACTCATGGATGACCAACACATGCTCTACCAGACACCCGAGATGCACATGTGAGGCACTCCCTTGAACACTCAGCCCAGTGGCCATCATGCCAGGGTTGCCACTATGGATGCTGCGGATTGGCCGTCTGGGTGCGGAGGTGGCAAGACAATGCACCCTAGAGGGTAACATGTACAAGAGCCTTCTTGGCTCTCAAGTGTGTGAGAGCCCAGTAGTTTTCCACCTTGGGCATGGGAGTAGAAACAGGAACAGAAACAAATGTAGGTAATGACACAGATGCAGACTCAGGAACATCAAATGATGGCGGCATGGCGGGTGTGTGTGAAGGTACACAAGGGAGCACAGGCACTGGCTTAGGCACAGGTGCATGCACAGACACAGGAGATGATGCATGGACAAGTTAAGATCCAGGTGCTTGCGTGAACACAGGAGATGATGCAAGTGATGGCTCAAATGCAGGTGCATGCACAGGCACTCTAGAGGATGTAGTCGTTGGGTTAGGCACAGGTGGAGACGGACCTGGTGCACACACATGCCCAATGGTTTCAATGGTGTAGTCAAGGGAAGCCAGCGACAGGTCAGCAGACGGGGATGCCCAAATGGACCCATCAACTGGTCCAGGCTCCCCCAGCCACCATAACTCCACAAAGTATGCATTGTGGCCGGTTCTTAGGGAGACAGCACAGGAAAGCTCTTTGCAGGTGAGTTTGTCAAGAAGCGAGCATTGTGTGACTCAACAATACGAGGGCACGCTGGATCTGAAAAGCACCAAGCTTTAGACTGTGGGACGATGTCAACAAAGGTACACAGGAAATTGCAAAGGGAGAGCTTGATGCTCTTCTGGTCCTCAGTAAACCAGATGCAGGCAATAAATCCCAAGATATGTGAGGGCGAAGGTCAAGACAATGGCCAAACTAAAGCTCCTACGGCGTGACATGGTCCCAAACAAGTACGTATCAGAGGCAGTTCCAGACCCACGTCATGGTGGAAATTCCCTCATAAGTGAAGGAATTTAGAGGGTTACACTCAATACGCATAGCACAGAACGTGTCCTCCATGGTGCGATTCTAGTTCCCAGAGATCCCCTATTGGGTGTGGAAAGGACGGAGAGCTGATGGAAGATACCATACTCTGCAAAATATCCGTCCGTTTTGCTGAGGTACTTTCTCCTCCACCACAACAAAAGTGGAACATATGGAGAGTGTGACAGGAATAACACTCAGCCATGACCAACGAAAAGTGGAAAACCAAAGAGATATTGCTTTTTTTTGTAAAGGTTGTAGACCCATCACATCCGCGTGATGTCTCTGGTCATTCTGAGAAAATAATGACTGCGGTCTGAATGAAACTCAACAGATAGGAGCTCAAGAACTTCTGAGTGGACCAAACCCAAGGGGTGTAGTGCCTGGGAGGCAGACTCAGGATATGTGCACCTTTACATCTCACCCTGGGCGTAAAATAGGCACATGGTGTTTGTCAGAAATTGTGGAGTTCCAACGTTTATTGACGGGTCATTGAGTTCACAGCTATGTATTGGAGCGGGTTTGGATTTTGAGTGTGAGCTTTCTAATGCTATGTGAGCAGAGTTCAGGAAGAGTTGTGATACGGTCATTTTTTCATAATTGCATTTTGCGTTAGACTTCGGCAGTAATTTACAGTGCTCCTCTCAAGCCTTCCAACACGCCAAACCGCATGCGATTGCGTGAACCGTGGCTTCTGCTACGACCGCCAAGGCAAGCACACCAAACCAGCCGCTCAGTTAGCGATGCACACGGTGCCTGCTTGCTGAGGCATCTTTCCACATCAAAGACCCATAAAAGAGCATTTTAGGAGGTACAGGTGCCCCTACACGTCGTAGCAGTGCCTTCTGTGCTCTTGGGGTGTGTTTTGGTAAGTTAATTTTCAAGTTTGATGATGGGATTTGACGGGTTATAGATCTTTCCAAGGACCTGCAGTCGGAATGTTGATTTTCTCCCAGTAACAAACTGTACAGCTAAGTCGCCGACTCTGAGCCAGAATTTGGCCAAGTCCCTCAGCAACAACCTGTACTACTGGATCTGGAGAAAAGATACGCCAGACGACTCCATGCAGAACGTGGTGGAGACGCGGACGGCCCGGTCACTGGTGAGTGGAAGAGCCACTTCTTTGCAGGTGCGAAGTGGGAGTGTCACAAATGAGGATGTACTGCAGCTCAGAGTAAGATTCTTTGCCTGGCCATCAAACTGCAACACCTCAGCTTCAATGATCTAGTTGCCACCGCGGGTTTCTTGGTGGCAAGGAGCACGGCGGGTGGGCAAAGAGGCCCCACACGCACACAATGCGTGTTTCACAGGGCAGCTAAGTGATCGGAGAATCAGCCGTGGCCAGCTGCTGCATGGTGTGTGCGTTGACGTAAGTCCACAGCCAAGAGTCACAGCGAAACCAAGTCCAAGGACTCCGTGCCCCACCACGCGAGAGGGTGGTGAGGACGACCCCAGCAGGATCAGCACCCGGCAACTAACGAAAGACAACCACAAACCAAACAGGCATGCAAAAGAGTCGACATCATCCTCGGTTGTATGTGGGTATGCCACCAAAGTTGTGAGCAATCAACCAATGTATCCCATGTTAGAGATTCCAGAGAGCAACTGGCTGTCCCATTGGCACAAGCCTGAGGCTACATGAGTGGCAGATAGATTGTCAGCAAATTATGGGAAACGTGCGACATGCTCGAATGACTCGTTGCCTCTAGAAACCACTCAGTGTGTGGTGCAGCCATGTTCGTGAGAAGATTCTAGGAATCTTCCTAGCTTTACTGTTGCTAATGTGGCCACATTGTCCGGTCAGCTGATGCACGAGCATGCAAGGCAGGTGCAAGAAACAACAAGGGTTGGGCTAGGAAGACGTGCAAATTCTCGTAAGCTTCAATAGCTTCAACATACAAGGAGATATGACAAATGACAAGCACATAGCATAAATACCTGCAGCAACGGACGACAGGTAACAAACGTGGCAGTGGCCAGTTTGTCCTAAAACCTGGCCCAAAATCACTGTGTCGATCATGACTCTACGTACAGGCTTCCAAATACAGAGTCATTGGAACTTAAGGATGCAGAGTCTCGAGCCAAACGCAACAACTACCCACATGCCTAACATTGACCAGTAGATGTACATGGGAAAACATGCAAATTGAGGGCGAGATGCGAGTCCACCGAGAAAACCCTAGAGATTGCAGAGAAACTGGAGAAGATCCTAGCAAGCATCAACAATGACGCGGAACCTTTCTGGAATCTGCTGATGGATGGGCCACCGCCTGATGGTGCTCCAGCACCAGCTATGTCCACATCAGTGATTTGCACGTGGTATGGACACGGCCAAATATTCACAATTAGCTGTACAAAGATGGTCACATTATAATACATGGTTCACTTTCCCACAGAGATGTGTGTATGTGGAGACCAGTGCACAGTGATCGTTGCATTAGAGGGCCAAGTCGGCCCTTCCTTTAGTTATTCTACTGAACATGTAGATTCATTGCATATGGAAAGAAGAAGTGTGGGGTGACCCCCATGCCTGACAGGCCATGGCTCGAATCTTGTGGTACTTAGTAGACTTTTAGAACAGTTCACAAGTGAGCCTAGAAGAGAGTGAGATAAGGGCATGGCCGGTGAGCAGGCCTCTTGGACGTGTGTGATGTACGCCGAGAGCCTACCGCCACCCGGGGGTTGAGCCCGACCTCCCGGTGTAATCAGAGGACGGCTACTAACCGTAGCACAAAATTAATCTGCCTAGGTGCCCCCCTAAGGATCAGCACCCGGCATAATGTATCTCCTTCACAAATCCTCAGGTCTCTAGGAGAAAGCCCAGGCATCCCAAAATGTCTTGAGCTAGAGCTCCCCATGAGAAAAAAAAAAATGTGAGAAATTATGAGACAGGTTATGTGACCATGGGCCACATCTTGAGGTTGTATTACTTCACCACCAATGGCTCCCATCTTGTGGAACAGAGCTCCAACGCAGTTACAACACTCAGTCTCTTGTACAGGTGTGAGATGTGAGCATGTGTAGCAAGACAAGAGGGATTTACAAGTGTGATAGACCACCAACTAGACCACAGTAACTAACACTCCTCCATGTCCCACAACCACAGCATCTACATGTAGTAGCCAACCAGTTCAAGAATGAGAGAGAAGTAGGAGAACAGAGATTACCCTGGGTCATGGGGACAGGCCCGACCAACATTTCTTCTGATTGCCTTCATGAGAAAGTTAACTCACTGTGAGCGTGTGTCTATCCAAACCACCTAGATAATGCCAGCGGCGATGCAATTAAGAACAAATTGATACTCGACATTGATGTACTTTGTGCGTGAAAGGTGCATGCCATTGTTTTTAGCAATGGATTTGGTTTGTCACAGCGCAAAGTGATGCAACAAATGGGAACGTGCAGCTGCTGCAGCAAGCGACGTAGTGAGATGGATTCACATGTACCTGCACCAAGTGTAGCAGACTCAGCTTCACTTGAGCTTCTTGTCACACATCCTTGTTTATCACTTTTCCAAGAGAATTCTATGAGAATCCGAGTCATGGGCCCAGTCACTGTCATTAAAACCGTCAACAATGACTGAGGGTTGTGCTCTCAAGTACTGACCTATGTGGGGTGTAGACATAGCGAACCACACCATACGCAATGAAGCCTCCAGATGTTGCTCTCTGGAGCACTGAGACAACTGCGGCAAGAAGTTCACTGCAAAAGCAACATGTGCACGAGTGGTGATCGCTAGGTACATGATTGAACCGATTACATGCAGGCATTCAGTCACATTCACTGTCTCCCCCACTTTTGAGGCATCCAGTGAATCCAACAGGGTTTTACCTGCTCGGGTCATTGGTGTAGAGGCCGAGTGGACTGTAGAGAGCAAGGAGGCAAAAAATTCCTCAGGGTGCACATGTACGCAGCCTGATGGACATGCAATGTCCGCTCAGAGCAGTCACGCTCAAGTTCCATGCCCAAAAAGATGTGGGCAGCTCCAAGGACCTTCATCTTGTATGCTGACTGTAAGAGACTCTTGACGGACTGAACAGCAGCAGGACTAGGAGATGCAATGAGCAAAAAATTAGCGCAAACAAGAATGGCCACCAACGGGGTTGATTGTAAGTTGAGAAACAATGCAGGTCAACAGTGCTTCTGCAGAAGCGACCCTTTTCAAGGGTGGTTGTTATCTCCTAGTTCCAGCACCAAGGTGAGTGCAACCTCCACACCTTGTCGGTACCATCTGTGAAAGAAGGAGGTTGAATCATGTAGATTTCTCTGTCCAGCTTCTCATACAGAAAAGCATTGTTTACATCCATCTGTTCGAGCCCCTGTTCATTTTGGGCAACAAGGCTGAGAAGAGCTTGAGCAGTGGTGTAGCGTCCCACTGGGTCAAATGTTTCATCAAATGTTTCTGTGAAAAACCCTTGGCAGTGAGATGAGTCTTTTAGCAATGTGCTAAAATGTCAGGGTTCAGTTTCCTACAATAGACCCACTTGGCTGAGACAACTTGTCTACCAGGTGGGAGATCAACAAGGTTGTACACCCCATTCTTGGTCAAGGCCTTCACTTTGTCTTACATGGCTTTTTCTCACAAAGAGGAGTCAGCAGCCTTACAGGCCTCGTGAACTGTCATGGGCTCTAGAGTCATTGGGGAGAGACCAGCAGCAGCAAAGCAATGCGCAACATACCCTGATACATACATGCCAAGAGCTTGATGAAATTCATGCTCCAGAAGGGCATAATCAAGGGCAGACCTGGGATGCATAACCGAAACAGAGGTAGAAACATTTGCAGATGTGGTGAGTACAAGAGCGCAGAGTCCGGGCTCACCTGACGAGGTAGTACAAGCAAGTGGTGTAGGACTGAGAGATGAAGGACCCTGGTATGAAGAGTTCCTTTGGATCTGGGAAGGGAGAGCACACAGGTGACCACCTTGGACGTGGGAAGACACAGGGAGTGCCTAGTAGGCAACAGGTGAGGAAGGAGAAACAGAGGACACCGGGAGTGCTGGAGAGGACTAGGCCACAGGACATGCCAAGGAGGAAGGAGAGGACAAGTGCGCAGGATTTTCCGGGGGGGAGGGAGAGGAAGAGGGCATAGGATTTACCAGGAAAGAAAGAGAGGGCCCTGAGAGAATTGGAGAGGAAGGGGAAGACACAGAGGGTGGACAAGAGGAATCCAAAGAGATAGGCAAGAAGGGATTAGCTCCCCCAGTTGCAGTGTGAGGGGAGGGAGGGAGGGAGGGGGGGGGGGGGGGAGAGAGAGAGAGAGCGAGAGAGAGAGAGAGCGAGAGAGAGAGAGAGCGAGAGAGAGAGAGAGCGAGAGAGAGAGAGAGCGAGAGAGAGAGAGAGCGAGAGAGAGAGAGAGCGAGAGAGAGAGAGAGCGAGAGAGAGAGAGAGCGAGAGAGAGAGAGAGCGAGAGAGAGAGAGAGCGAGAGAGAGAGAGAGCGAGAGAGAGAGAGAGCGAGAGAGAGAGAGAGAGAGAGAGAGAGAGAGAGAGAGAGAGAGAGAGAGAGAGAGAGTGGAAGACAAGGGAGAGGCCTTAGATTCCATTGGAGGAGAGGAATGACGGATTAGGGAAGAAGCCATTGGGACCCAAACTGAGGGTAAGATAAAGGGATCCGATGAAATACCTTTTCCAAGCTGAGGGATCGGGCGAAGAGAGGTGCGAGAAGCAAGACAAGACAAGTATGTTCAAAGACACCCTCAAGAAACAAAGCATCCCTGGCTTCAATGACACCGCATCGAGTAGGGTCCCAAAGGATCCAAACCTTAGATAATGGGAAGATGTCGAGGAAACTACAAAGGCAGCCACAAGGGGCAAGCTTCCTCTCACGATGGTCATCGGGTAGCCAAATAGCAGCAGGAGGGTCCCAAACGTGGACGAGATGCAAGTCAGCACGACGACCATTCCACTTTTCAAACGGTGTGACGGAGCAAGGGAGAGAACCGTGAGGAACACAGTTCCAGACAGATGTCATGTAGGAAATGGCCTCAAATGCAAAGATCGGGAATTTACCGGAAGCAAAAAGAAGGAGGTATACATCGTCAGCTAGAGTGTAATTCTACTGCTCAGAGACACCTTTCTGCTGGGGCGTAGAGAGAGTGGATGGCTCCATATGCACTTCTTGGGATTGATGAAAATGTGAGGTGGGATCAAAGAATTCACCACAATGGTCACAATGAAAGATAAGAAATAGAAGACCACATGCTCATTCGAGCTACAAGAGCCAAGGATGTCTGTGACGTCACTCTCGCAATGAAGGGAAACCACCCAACAGTAGCTGGAGAAATTGCCATTCACGCAGAAGACATAGCAACCCAGATCCCTCACGAAGTCATGAGGAAGAGGAACCATGACATCAGCATGCACAAGATCAAGTAGGTGAGAAGTAACAGAGTGTGCAGTATTGAAGGGGGACCGATGCATTTTACCCTGAGTACAGTTGAGGTAGTCTGTAGAACAGGAATCAGGAAATGTGGTTGAGTTTAGACCAGTCGCAGGCGGTATGTGGAGTATGCATGAAATGGCAGCGATGTGAATGTGATAGAGGCAACGATGTAAGAGCTGAGTGTTCTTGTGTGGCAGAGAGGGTGCAACATGAGCAAGAGCAAAGGTAGCACAAGTGGAGGAGTGACAGAGAGCGGAACACAAAAGAGACAGTCAACAAAGACCACGGAGCATAACTTTGCCATAGGAACAAATGGACAGAGAGCCTACGCCACGGCTCGATGCAAATTCCTTACCCTGGTCATCCAAGGTGGTCACAGACTGCAAGTTGGCATCTTAGTTGGTCAAGTACAAAACGTCAGGGAGGAATAGGTCTCCACCCATTCTTGTGAAATGGATAACACCTTGAACAGGAAGAAGATTCCCTAAGCCTGTGCGCACAAAGCGCATTGACTCAACAGGGCCTAGAGATGCAAAGGAAGGAAGATACGAGATCATGTGGTGGGTGGCTCCTATATCAATGATCCAGAAGCCACCTGAGACATGAGAGGAGGGGAGAACACATACGGCAACAATGCCAAAGGGAGACACACCAGAGAAGGAGATACCGAGATGATGAGGACAAGTATAATGTTTCCAGTCTTCAATTCATGGAAAATCATCAGGCAAACACCCTTGAACTCTTCCACATGATGCACCACATAGAGATCCATCCGATTCACACACAAGGAAATGAGACATGCCCATCACAACCTTACCTCCTTGATCATGAAGGTAGAGGAGTTTGGTGAGGCGATACTCGAGAGCGTGCTCCTCAAAACAACGCAAGTCATATGAAAGCCTGCTATTGAGATGGGACTCGGGTAGGTGTAGACCAGGTTGGGACCATGCTGGTGGAGCTTAGAGAGAGGAGGCCGGCCCATAGTAGGTGGAACATGTGGGCGGTGGAGCCAAACTCCAGGATGACTATGGTCCTACAAGCTGGGACAAGCGGTTGGGGTCCGTCAAGGACTTAGAGATGCTAGGAAGGACGAAGAGAAAGATGGCGGCGCAACAATAGCGTTTGCAGCTGCAGAGGAGGAAGAAGTGAAACATGTGAGGGCCCAGTGGTCCTGCATGGCAGAGGCAAGGCAGGCACAAGTCACTTGAGGTGCCCTGAGCCTCCATAGTTCTAATAGGTAACCGCAGGGGCGGTATGTGCACCATTGGAGCCCCGACTGCCCTATCCACTGCCTTTGCCACGGCCGCGGTGTTGGCCGCCAATGCCACAACCAGTCCCCTGGGTAGGGTTTGCAGGTGTAACGGACATTGAGGACATGGCTGTGGATGAGGATGTCGAGGAAACAGAGGAAGAAGAGGAGGTAGTCACTGCTACAATAAAAGTGCTGTGGAGATGCCTATTCTAGAGATTGTTCCAATAGTTGGTGAAACGACCAGCGGTAAACTTGTAGGGTGCAGCAGTGAACTTGTAGAGTGCACCAATACCACGAGGGGAGTTGGGCAGAACAGGCTCGGACGCAAGGCGTTCGAGCTCAGTGCAAGAGACATGGAGATAGAGGTCTGAGAATTCATGGATGAGGCCAGCCACAATGGAAAAACATGCAGGCAGCCGGCCATGCAGCATCGTCAAGATCACACAGAAGACGCATAATATGTGCCCAGTATACATCAGCTGACTCATCAAATCTCACGTACAGTTGGTTAAATTGAACGGTTTGAGCACTCTGGGCTGCATGACCAGTGATGGTCTTGTGCCGGCGTATTAGAGCATCTGCGCCAATGGGGTCAGCAGGAGTGTGGCGTGCGGTGTTTGAATTGTACGGGACATGTCATCAAGCAAGTCATCTGGGCCAGCTAGGATCAAAGCACGCACAGCACGAGCTGCCTCAGAGGGAGATGGAGTAAAAGGAGGTATGGTAGAGAGGCCTGCCAGGGAGAAGTACGCCCAAGAGCTGAAGCGTGTTTTCTAGGAGGAGAAGGTGAGCTTCGGTGTGAATTGTGGTGGAGACGTTTCGAATTCTGTCTGCCGCTGTGGTAGAAGTAGCTGAGGTTGTGAGGGGTTGGAGGAGACCTGCCCATGCGGTGGTGTTGTAGGATTACTTGTAGTACCTCGTACAGCAGTGGAGCCAGAGGTGGACGCAACGCCAATGGCTCCTCCAGCAGAGGCAGCTCCCCCAAGATCCCCAGCACCCGCAAGAGTGGTGAATGGAGGCATGGAACAAAGACGTTCCATCATGAGCTCGGCTACTGCAGCCTCCACCTCTTCTCTGACTTATAACTCATGTTGGAGTACCTATTGAAGACGTCATCGATCTGCCTGTGCCTCATGCAAGGCAGCCTATAAGGTGTCAATGGTAACGACATCCTCAGCCATGATGGAGAGGGAAAGCAAAAGAGGAGGGTGGCAGAGAGGTGGATGCAGATGAAACTGCAAGGGTGTAAAAGGGGCACGCACCAATCTGGCACCAAGGAAGAAGTGAGAAAAGCGGTGGGAAGATGGAGGTTATAGATGAAATAAGCACAAAGATCCAAGCAGACACTGCAACCAGTAGACACAGACCCCTCAATATCCCACCTGCTCACTTCCTCAATCTAGTGGATGTCGTCATGCTAGTACTCGTTTGATAGCATGCACATCCAAAGAGGGAAATCGCCGTTCTTCTTGTCTGGCCTGGCCCAGCAATTGGCCTGTGGCTACACCCGTGACCAGGTCTCCTTGTGGTCACTGATGCCGTCGGAGGAGGGTGATGTCGCGAGAGTGTCGACCATGAGAGCAGAGTAGACGGTGGAAGAGTGTCGCTGCTTGCTGCAGCAGCTACTGTTGAAACACATAGATGCCTCGGGCGAGAGTGAAGATGTCACCAAGAAGGCAATTAGGTCTGGAAGTGGGTTAAGCTGCTGATGTTGAAGATGTGACTGCCACGGAGAGGAGCTGAAAAATGCTCCTTTGCTTGCTGTCGGTGTTGTTCCCCATGATTACAGTGACGTGGCTATGCCCTAAGTTTCAGGGGTCAAGATAGAGAGATGGGCATTGTGATGTTGTTGTGGGTGTAGGAGAGGCTGCACACAGAGAGACCGCCGTGCCCACCTATGAGAGGGCCGATGCCGTGTGAGGAGAGGTTGGAGGAGCTGCTGGAGAACCTCCTGCGGTGGTGAGAGCGGCTGTAGTGGCAGGGGCAGCAGATATTTCGTCGAAAAATTCCATGGCTGAAACCTAGGATTGTGGTAACAACATGTCTCAACCTGAGAGCAGAGGATCTAAATGGATATGAGGAGGTCCGCGGTGTGCTGCTGTTGCAAATGTTGCTGTGAATGCATGCAGTCACTGCCTGGTCCACCAGTGAGAAGGCAAATCCCGGGAGAAGAGGACGGGGCAGCAATGGAGCGCACGGCGGGTCACGCACACAACAATGTTAGTTTGTCCTAAAACTGGGCCAAATCCACTGTTTTGGCCACAATTTTGCACACAGGCATCCAAATGCAACACCGTCTAAACCTATAGATGGAGAATCTCAAGCCGGACACTGCCATTTCTCACGTGCATAGGTCTGGTACCGATCAGTGGACACAATTACAAAACATGCAAAACGGGCACAAGAGCCAGTCCAACGAGTAAACTCAACCAACTGTAGAAAACATGCAGAGCATCCCAGCAAGTACCCGGGGCATCACAACAGATGTCTAAGAGCTGTTGGTGGATGGGATCACCACCTATTGGTGCTCTGACGCCAGCTGGGTCCACATCAGGGATCTGCACCAGCATGGGCATGGCCGAGTGGTCACAGAAAGTTGTACACACAGACATGGATGGCTCACATTACATTATCCTACCTGCTCTAATACCACTATTTTTTCTACTGAACGCATAGATTCATGACAGGTGCGAAGAAGGAAGCATGGGGTGACCTCCATGCATGACACGCCATGGTTCACATCGCTTGTCCTTATCTCGATTGTGACGGCATCAAAACAAGCCATGTCATCGCTCGCACGACGTCACTCCACTTTAACGAGTATGAATTGTTTTTTTGAAAACGTGCATGGTACTTGTGAGCGGATGGTGTCACACTGCTCCTGAATGAACTTTGACGCGGAAAAGTGTGCGCCATCAAGTCAAGAACGAATAATCAAGTACGTTTGATTCGGTTTGCAATGAACAAGTTGATCGACCATGTCGGGGTTCAAGAGTCACAAAATCATGGTTTTCTCCATCGTTCCCACCCGCTACTTGGCAGTTTGAGAAGTAGCAAGCTGACAGGGCTCTTTGCGAGCGAGTGAAGTGCCCGCCCAAATGTTGGCGAGCGTTACTGAAATATCGACCGCGTGAACAATCTTGCATTTTTCATCGATGAAATGGCTGAAATGTGAAGCGCGGCTTGCATTTGCATCGTCTTTCATCGATGAATGCCAAACTTGTACCTGCGTATTTTTTAATTTCATCGGACGGCCGAGCAATTGCCAGCAATGGACACAAAATCTTGTGGGCTACGACGCGCCCAGCATCGGGAGCGACGCTGCTTGTCGTGGGCTTGATTTCGTGACCGAGCAAGAGAATCATTCCATTGAGTCATTTCATAGATGAAATAATCATCCGGACATCACGGTGGAGAAGGTGGGTGGTTTTGGGGGTGGATGCAACACATCGATGTTGCACTGTCTACATGCGGGAAAGTCCATCACAAACTTGTATCCACGCGCTACAGACTGGCCCATCGATGCAAGATGTAACTTCGTGACTCCCGAACTCGGGCCATAGGAACTCAGCTCACCCCGACTTCCCACGGTGAGTTGAACTCGTTTGGTGTCACACCGGCCTGATTTCCAAATGTTGAATGCCGAATGTGTTGTTCCCCTCCTCGGAAGTCAGAAGCTAGAAGTGTGAATAAATGGGGAAAGTTGTTCGGTGTGCTGATGGGGCAGTAGTGAGCACTCACGTGTGCCTCGGTATTAGGGTTGACACTCGAACCAGACTCTCGCGCCAAAATATGTTGGAAGTCAGTTTGGCTTCGGAAGTCATGTACGGTGTCCGTATAGATTTGGCTTCTGGAAGTGACTTTTTTAATGCATTGCTCGAGCTGCTCTCAGATTCTTTTGGGAGAAGTTACTTCCAAGGAACCATGTTTTCAGATATTTTTTAGATGAATCTTACGGTTAGATATGACGCATGTGCACAGTCGAAACTCGCTCATTTGAATTCGTCGTTTCAAATGGATCACCCAAACGACGACCATGCGCTCTGACCACTGCTCGAGTTGCGGACCAAACCGTGCTGGAAGGCGCCTCGAGCCAGCACCACATACAAGTGCGCGCAGGCGACGACGGCACTTGCACAAGTCATACGACGCCCACCCGTTTCCGCCCTCCATACTCAGTTTCCTCCAGTGTCCCCCGCCATGGATGCACCTTTGGACTCCTTCGCACTATACGGCGAGTCCGCCTCCATCAATGGGCCTACCAACATCCCACGCTATGCCGTCCCTCTCTGCAGCTCCGACCAACGAACTGGACGTCGTTGAGCACACGTGGGAGGAAAGTTACCGCGGATTGTGCTGGCAGATCCGCGACTCCGATGCCACCACTCGGAAGGAGCGGATGCTCATGGCGACGACATCATCGAGGATACCTGTGACCTGGAGACTGGCTACAACAGGAAACCACGTGTCGGCCGTGTGGACGCTGATCGCTACGACACGAACGTACCACGTCCTCCGCACACACTCCCCGCAAGACGTGTGTCCCTCGCCGACTAGATGGAGGTGTTGGCTCCAATGATTGTGGCGAAGCCTGCCCCTTCTGTCGATGTCCCTGAGTCTACCATTGGCGGCTCGACAATGGGTGGAGGTCGCGACAAAGGTTGGTGGACGCACGACCGTGACATGCAACTGATGTAGGAGGCCGTTGCTTTTGCTGACGTACACCGCAAGACCCGGGGATGGCAGGCGAAGATGCATGATGAGCTTGACAAGAAGTTGAGCATTGTTTGGGCACTGACAGAACCTCTCACAGCCTTGCAAATGAAAAGTCGTTTGCATATCATTGGGAAGGTTTGGCATCTCCCAAGAGATCTCATTGGCCGCAGTGGTGTGCAGTTCAACCGCAGCACGTGGAAGGTAGAGCTCGACGCGGTCAAGTGGGCCGAGATCAAGAAGGCCAACCCGAATCAAGCCCGGCTTTAGAACCTTGGCATGCCTTGGTTCGACCTTGCAACGGTATCTTTCTTCCTATACAAAGCGTCAGGGGACAACGTCATCACCACCACCCCTGATGCAGACATTGCCTCTGTGCAGCCCCCTCTCGTCCACGACAAGCCGCAAGGTGAGGATAAAGAGCACCGTGTACGCCGCCGTGTGCACGTTGAAATGCAGATTGAACATGCTGAGAAGGTGCTAAAGGGCACTGCAAAACTGGAGTGTGTGATAAAAGATGATGGCCCCAAGACACCGTGGGGTATGGCTATGTAGAATGTGGACAAAGATGGAGTTCTACACCTCGACAACAAGCTGGCGCTCCTGGATCGCCTGACAAACGACGAGTTGCGCGAGATTTACGTGTACACATCAGGTGCGCTCAGACAGCGAGTGCCCACGCATGTGCTTGGGCGTGACCCAGGCGTGGGTGAGGGTGGAGGGTCACCGACTGTGGCACAAAGCATGAATGTAGGCTCAGATGAGGGAGGTTCTAAGGAGGAGGAGGCAAAAGGCAGACACATGGGGAATTTAGAAGAGGAACCGGAAGAAGATTTGGGTGTGATGCACAACATTGTTGCTAGTGCTGAAAACCTGTTAGCGGATAATGAGGAACTGCACGATGAGGATTACTATTGATGCCATGTGATGTAACAATGCCATTCTAATAAGGGGAATTATTACTTCACATACTTTTCACAAACTTCAGTACAATGAAGCATCACTTGATGAATCCAAGTCTGACGTCATGTTCTTAAAGAAACCATTCCACATTGCCTGCATTATGCATTGTCTCCACATCCGAGTCCTTGACGTGCCATGCCTGCAGGCACCATTGGTGAACGTTGTGTTTTGCACGTAGCTTCTTAAGTCTGCAACACCCCTTTCCACACATGTCATCATATTGTGCATGACGAACGTAGAAAGGATGAGTGGACCCTGGAATTCCCCCGAGAACAGTGGCAAACCGCGTAGAATCTTGGAACGTGCCTTTAACACACCAAAGGCACGTTCAATGCACGAACGAACCGCCGCATGACGCCTGTTAAACAGTTCATCCTTGTTTTGAGGCAAAAGTTGCCCCTCCCCAAACTCTTGTAGGTGGTAACGGATACCTCTGTACGGTGTCATGAGTCCGTGAGTATCCGGGAAGGCGGTGTCACCCAACGTGAACTTGTTTTGGGGTATCATGAAACCATCCCTCACTGCACTAGCAAACATTCTAGCGCCGTGCACATTCCCTTCCCACCCGAAGCTTACATACGTGAAGATCAAATCATGGTTGCATGCAACTAGAATGTTTTGAATGACGTGGTGGTCGCGATTGATATATGCGTCCCTTTGTGCCCTGTGAACAATGGCAGGAACATGGGTGCCGTCAATAGCACCAATGCAATGTTCAAACCATGGGAGTAGGTCACCCTGACCTTCCCATATAGCGGAATGTGTAGAGATTGCATTGGGTAGTCAAACAAGTAACGGTGACATGTTGCACAGTGCTCAAACCATATCGTGCAAGGCCCGCCAAACAGTTGGAGCGGCCCACTGAAAGCGCTCCAGAACTTGGCAGATACTCATGCCAAAGCAAACGCAATGCAGGTACATGAGAAGCTTCTCTTCGATAGTAATGCTGGTGTCACGTAGAGCTGTATGTCGACGCATGAAGTTGACGATGACTTGCCACGTTGGTACCGAGAGCCGACTCATGTTGAATAACCATTGCGGATGGCCATCATTCAACTCTTGCATCCAAGCAGGACCTGGCAAAGCACCGTCCATCATGGGCCGGCGGTGTAGATGACGCAGGATGCGGGACACGATGTCCAACAACAATTCACGGAGGAGTGTAATGAGCTGCGTGCGCAGTTCAATCGCACGTCGGATGAGAGTTTGCCTTGCGGCAAATCGACAAGAATGTGTATCCATGGTGAAATGCGACCAGCAGTGGTGGGAAGTTGCTGGGATATAAGTGCCCTAAGGGACGAAGGGACACTTGTATCCCAGCCATGTGTGTGTTGAGGCAGCGTCTCGACCACCGGGCAAGTGCTTATTGCCCGTTGCGACTCGGGATGCGACTCGGCTAACCGTAGGAATCCGTTGAGTCAGCGGTCGTGGCTTCGAAAACGGTCTACGGGGAACGCTAAAGAACGGTAATGGCTTCTCGGAAGTTATGGGACGTTTGCACGCGACAACTGCGTCTCGCTTCCATGGGAACAGTGTTCAAATCCTGAAGTCGACTTCGGAAGTCCACTCTCGTTCCTGTCATGGATTTCAGAAAAAAAAGCGCGCCCCCATACCTGGCTCCACGCCATCTACCAGCTAATTTTTTGTATTTCGCATCTCGAGCGTTGACTCACGTCATTTTCACATCGTACCCGAAAAACGCCTCAAAACTGTTAAATAAAATCATTTTTGGGCAAACCCCCCTCGTAACATTCGATGGTTGTGGGTTTTATTAAGGTTCCGGCACCTCCCAGGCCCCGCGGTAGCGAGGCCTGGAAGGTTCCCTTTCAACAAAGGGGGAGTTTAGTCTCTCAACCTTTTTCGCACGTGCCAAAAACGTTTAGGTGGAAGTCGAAAGTGACCGGATATCCGGCGAAAATACTGCGAGTCAACGGTAGATGGGTCATTTTTCCCATTCGGCTATGGCGTCGCGCAAAAGCGCCCCATGGATTTTCGAAAAATCGCTGCACACGCCTGACTTCCGAGGCGGGGAACAACACAGAAGAGAACCTCGCCCTTCCCGCCGTCTGACGGCGGAGTTCTTCGAAGCCGTGCAGACCATCCTTTTCACTCGCCGTCCATCCCTTAGACTCTGCTGTTGCCGCTCACGATCTACCTCGGGCTGTTGCTAGCCCCCCCCCCCCCCCCCCCCCCCCTCCACCCCCTCCCCAACTTCTCGTTTGTGTTCCACCCGACTTGCCTCCCTGAATCGCCGGGCCAAAGCAGCCGCCGGGGCTGAGGGCCAACGGCAGCCCTCCCCCTCACCCCAGTCTTCCTCCCCCGGCAGCATGGCGGGCTCCTCCGTCCTCGCGCGCGACAACGTGTCCTTCAGCCTGCTGGGCCTCACCGTCAACCTGGGCAACCTCGCGGCGCTGCCCCTCGTGGTGGGCTACGCGCTGAGCTCCAGCCTGCTGGCCATCATGAACAAGTACGCCATCGTCGTGTTCCCCTACCCCTCCCTCCTCACCGCGCTGCAGTACCTCACCGCCGTCTCCGCCGTGCTCCTCCTCGGCCGCCTCCGCCTGCTGCACCACGACCCCGTCACGCGGGACATGCTGCGCAAGTTCCTGCCCGCCGCCTTCGTGTTCTACATGGCCATCTTCACCAACACCACGCTCCTCAAGTACGCCAACGTCGACACCTTCATCGTCTTCCGCTCCTCCACCCCGCTCCTGGTGGCGGTGGCGGACCACCTATTCCGCCGCCAGCCGTGGCCGTCGGCGTACACCTTCTCCGCGCTCTTCGTCATCCTGGCGGGCGCGGTGGGGTACGTGGCGACGGACTCGCAGTTCACGGTGCGCGGGTACGCGTGGGCGTTCGCGTACCTGTTCACGATCACGTTCGAGATGGTGTACATCAAGCACGTCGTGTCGTCGCTGGGGCTCAACACGTGGGGCTTCGTGCTCTACAACAACCTGCTCTCGCTGCTCATCTTCCCG